>BQNB010013443.1:0-77149 GCA_026074375.1 Tanacetum coccineum | reverse complement strand
AAAGATTACAAAGTGCAAGTATTTAAACTTAAAAGAAAATTGCTTAAAAATACGAAAAATTACAAACTGAAAAATAAAAATTATATGCTAACTCTCTCCGTCTTCTTCTTCTTTTATAACTGAGTCTTCAAACCTTTGTGTTTGTTGTGTGAGAGCAAGACAGAAACCAATCTTGGCCTTCAATTCTTCAAAAAATTATCATCACAGCCGTTGGATTAGCTTGGGGAATTGTGGGATTGCCAACTTGGCAATTTCACAGCTGGGAATGATAGTGGAGGGGGAGGGAATGGTTTGTTCATGGGGGAATTGGGGTTACAGGGTAAAAACGGGGTTGTAAACCCGTGAGTTGTTTTTGGGGGGAAACAAGGGCGGGAAAAACTGTTTGAGTATAACAGGCTAAACTTTTAAAGGTTTTGACACAATTAGTCCCTCGAGGTGTTAAGTTTCATTGCACCGTACGTCCTTGGGTTTACATAACTTTGGGGACTTGACAAAATAAGTCCCCAAGAGTTATATCACTCTTTGCACCGTAAGTCCTTGGGTGTACAAGTTTAGTGGACTTGCCAGCTTTGGCCCTTGTAGTATAACTTTCCCATCTTGGCAGTTTTCCCCCTTGTCTTCCTTTTTCTCTTTTCTTCTTATAAATACAAGTTTAGGGTTTGGCAATTTTAACCCTCAAACTTATATTTCTTCACATGTTGACTTTTGGATTTGTCGGGGTTGACTTTGACTTTGACCAGTTGACTTTTCTGTTGACTTTTTGACTTGATTGACTTTTCGGCTTCGATTTGGCTTTGTCTTTCACAGTCTTTTCCATTCCGAGTCCGGTTTTGTCGTTTTGGCTTTGTTTTTCGTCCTTTTCTTAGTTATCCGTTCCTGCACAATACAATTAGCAAAACAAGCATATATTTGGCATTTTAAGTCCGTTTTTGGTTATTTTAGCTCGTTTTTAAAGGTAAAAGGTATGTGTAATTAAGCACATACCAAAATCCCCCATACTAAGGTATTGCCGTGTCCTCACGCAATGTTATGAAGTAAACATTTACGAAAACTAAGAATCTCAATCCCCCTCGACTAATAACTTTGAAAAGTAGCAAAGTGTTCGTCAAGGGAAACTAAAGAATCAAAAGCTTCGACAAGTCCCGTTTTCACCATTTTTTATTTGTACACTAACTATCCCTAATATTTTTGGATTTTTCTTTTTCTTTTCTCGACTACCTGTTTGACTTCCTTTATTTTATCAACATTGGGATCATAGAATGAGAAACGCCCATAGAATAATCTACGGATGTCCTGACGGATAAATTCATCGTCCCCGATTTTTCACTAGTTCCAAACCAAGCAATTAAACAAGATCATTTGTCAATATAAGTCTAAATGCTAAGCACTCATACTTATGACTTGTGAACTTTTAACTCCCAACATGAATTGTTTTGATTTAATGTGTGTACTCATTTCAACTCAACCTATAGATCAACTTATTTTCATAGTCGTTGATTCAAGATAATCATGACTTAAGCTACAACGTCATTATGACCTGGTAACTTGTTTTTTAAGAACGAGATTTAATCTGTAGAACTTTTTTGCAACATCAATTTCATCATTATTTTTTCATAAGTTTCATTAAAGCTTGGAATGCGGTGCTTAGTTTGAACACTACATAGGCCTCCTCGCTCCATAGTTGGAATATCACAACCTAGACGTACGATGTTCTTAGTTTGGATAACCCACCCCGTTGCTAGCGTAGTGGGGATTCACAACAAACACCGTATTCCTATAATTGGCTAGATTTGTGTTTAGTTTGAACCCTCACTAGACCTCGATTCCTGGTGTTATACACAAACCACCAATTCCTTAGAAGTAAAGATGGTTCTTAGTTTGACAACCACACCTCGTGGTTTGCGGGTGGGAATATCACGACACATCTTTTACTTGCTTCATATAATTCAAAAAGTATGCTTTCATTGGCAAAATTTCATTATTCATGCATTTTTGCATTCATACTTCATTCATGCTTCTTTGGCATTTTACTTTCTGAATTATTAAGACAGAAATAATCTCGCTTTAAAGAATCAAGTTACAAATTTGAAGCTTTTTTTAAAACATTGATTGACTTAGTTGAACTCCCCCCCCCCCCCCCCCAATTGGTACGTAAGATTTGTGGATTAGAAAGCTAATGGGAGAAAAGCCACAAGTTTACTATATAAGTTTTTGTTCAGCACATAAATTATATTTAACTCTATCACTTCTTGTTTTTACTTATTAAATCTCGAAGCATCGAATTCGTGAAGCTTAGCTACAGTAGGTAAGTTGAGGAACTAGTAGGGCTCAACACGCTTCCGATCGAGTCAAAATTTTCTCATTATTACCCATTGGGAGAGGTCAAAAACTGTGACACAAACAATTATTTTTATTTTTGGAAAATTTTTTAAAATTTTTTTCAGTTTTTTTATTTTTTTTTTGTATTTTTTGCATATAATTTGGTGGTAAAACGGGATTACGTGATAACAACGACTGCAGCATAAAATCCAAATCGAAGAGTCCCCCCCCCCTACTAGAATTAAACATCGTCCTCGATGTTTCAAAGGGGTTTCTTACGTAAATCTATGCCGTTTATGAAGTGTGCCAAAAGATAAAACGTTAGTCGATTAGATTTGGATACTGGATTCCCAAACTGAAGCTGAGGATGTGAAACTCATGTGGATACTGTAAGCACGAAAGTCTTCACAATCCGAGAAATCCTGGACATACAATACAAAGCACACAAAACATGGACAAAACACGGGTAATGGAAAATGTAAGCCTTCACACAACACAAAACACTTATTAGCATAAAGAAAGAAGATAGACTGGATAAGCATGGGTTGCCACCCACGAAGCGCCTTGTTTTTGTTAACCGAGTCACAAGCTCGACTCGACCCCGAATTCATTGGTCCATGGGGAAGCAAGTGGAAGATAAAATCTTCATCGGACTTTCATTTCAATGCGTGTCCATCGGGTGAAACATTGAATTGTATTGAAAGTTCACTCCGATGAGATACATCCGGCATAAAAGAATGATAAATTGAGATGCCGGGATCAAAAATGGTATCTTCATTCCTGGTGGAGAGAAGATATGGAGGGACAACGGGATACGTGAGAAAAGCAAGAAAGATCCATACAACATAAGCGAAGATAGAAGATTGGTCATCCTCTAATGGTACATTCACATTAGTTGTAGAAGCATTCTTACGAATCCCGAGGTCAATAGAAGTCAAATCTCCCGGATCGGGCTCAATCTTAAATTTGAAACATTCAAGTTCTGAAGAGACATGATGTGAGTGAGTTCATCGGCGAACTCCTCATGGTAAAGTCAACTCCTATCGGCAGGAGGAAATCTGATCATTCGAAGATCAAAGGATAAACGAATATATGAGAAAATCACATAGTAGTGGTATGCCACTACTCATTTTCTTTAAAAATGATCGTTATCAACGTAGAAAGCTTTATAATCAGGAAGAGATAACTCAGAATGAGTAGTGGGACTGCCATACTAATCTCTTCGAGAATAAAGCTGAAAGTTTCAGATTGGGATAGAATTATCAAGGTGTTGTTCCTCCGAGAAAAGATTTAGGAAATAGTGGAGGTTTGAACTTGATACAACTTGGGATGTTAGGAGTAGGATTATCTCTTAATGAATCGATCTTAGCAATAAGAAGATTGACATTCAACAATTTTTCACGAAGGATATCGTCTTTGATTGTTAAAAGAATGTCATTATCAATCCTTCCAACTTCCGGATCAACAATCTCCACTACCTCTAAGCTTACGATCTCAACATCGGGAGGTGATGCATCGAAATACTCGATATCCTCACCGTAGGGAGAATCGTCATCACTCGAAGAATTATCATCGTCTGAATCGATGATAGTCTCAGAATGTTCTTTGAGAGCATTAGGTGGGGTAGGATTGTTACAAAGAGGCACATCACACATTTTGTCGGGAATGCCTTCGGACTCACTTGGGATTGGGACAAGGTTCTCAACACTAGACTTTATGAATTCGTCCGATTCCGTTTCCGGAATAGTGTCAAGATGCTCGTCCCCCATACTTAGAGAGTTATCGGGTTCCTCGATTGGTGAAACGGGTGTGATTGCAATGGTATTGTCTTCGTCATCATCGTAGCAAATGGGAATCTTCCAAGATCGATCTTTAGCCGCTTGTTCTTCCGCGATTCGCTTTTCTTCTTCCTTCTTTTGTATGACTTGATCAACCAAATCACGTAAGGTTGTCATTTGTTCCATAAGCTTATTTTGAGAATTGAGAAGCTCATTTTGGGAATTGAAGATTGGATGATTGACGGTATATTGCGGGGGTTGAAATTGGTCAAAACCAAAAGAATTTATGGTTCATATGCAAAGACTTTTGTCATGACACACACCCTACTAATAGTTTCATTCATTGGTTTGACATTGGAAGGTTCATGAGGGACCCCCGCAATTTTCACAACAAAGATATTGTTGTGGAAAACTCGGTGAAGTTTGTGGAAAATAATCAAAGTTTTGATTGAAACATGGGTCCTGATTGTAGACAAACGGGACTTGAGGTGGACAATCGTAACTGTGATGAGAATCGTTCCCACATAACTCACGAGAGTATGGTACGCATTGTGGTTGTGGAGGATGGTTTGCAACACTTGGAGAATCGTTAGAAAAGTACGGAGTTGAAACATTGATTTGTGTCCCATTTCCAACTTTACAATAAAAACAAACTCCATCGTATTCATTGCAACCACATCTTTGGCTATGTGCCTAAGAAACCATTGTTGTTGCTACCTTGCAGTTTTGTAGGGGCTCATCATTGGTTTGATTGTGCATGGTCCTGGATTAGGATAATCGGAACTTTCGGAGGGCAATTATAACCGTAATGAGCACCTTTCCCACAAGACTTACATGTGCTATATTGTCGGTCATAAGATTCAATTCTAACGACTCACCGCACCTCGGGACAACAGATGGTCATATGTGTGGAGGACTGGTGAGGAATTTTCACCGGGTCCTCCCCCCCCTGGGGTCTGATTAAAACGAATGGCTCTCGAGGAGCATTAACAGCGTTGGTATTGTCGTCGGTTGACTCGGAAGTGTCTTGAAGTCTTTGTAAAATTATTTTCCACACAGTTTGTAAGCTAAACCTTCCATAATATTCCTTTAGTTAAGAGCACATCCTTGACAATACGGACCATCACCGGGGGTTCCACTCATTGCACACTTACACAATTTCGATGGGGTTTAGAACAGAAATTTGTCTTCAGGACTCCCATTCTTCGAAACAACCTCAGTTTGAAGTGTACTAAACTTCCACAAGACGAGCATTTTTATCGGGTAAATCGGACTTCAATCGATAATCGTATGAGTCTTAAGATATTTATACATGAAAGATCGATAAGAAATGAATTATTGATACAAGAAAAAGGAGGTTATTTTTTGGTTTTTCATAATTCCAATTTATTTTAACGGACAAAACTGTTTAAGACAACTTAATCCTGGATAATCTACATTACTTCACGGTAGCTCTCAAAAGATAAAAGGCAAGACAGGTGAGCGGAGGAGTAGGAATAGCGCGAAGCTTATTTCTCCTTTCGGGTCGTAGTTCCTAGGAACAACCCTCCTTATACCCACTTTATAGTTTGTTTAAGTTTTCAAGGTGAGCCGTACGTCGTAAGAGACACAAAAGGTAAGTTTTTAAATCTTTTGTTCGAGTTGGGAACCAACAAGTTCACCGGAACTTATTATGATAATACCTCAGTTGAGAATATTATATTTTGGTATTTTACCAATTTGTGAATTTTATTTTCTTTTTTATGGACAATGTTTTTATGTTTTTGGTTTTTCTTTGGTTTTTATACTGATAATTATACTAAAAAGAAATGAAAAATATTTTTGTACTTTTTTTTTTTTATAATAAAAGAAAATATTCACAATTTCAAAAACAGATGGTCAAACGTAAAGATAAACGGTTGCACAGCCTCCCCGGCAGCGGCGCCAAAAATTGATCCGTTCAAACTATACCTTAAAATATATATAATATAATAAAATATCAAATATATAGTAAGAATAGTCTAAAAGCAGAATCAATGATACCGAGAAGTAGTATAGAGCTTTCCCGGGTCGTTTATCCCCAACGAGGCTGGAATGGTAAATCGATACGATCGAAGATTTGAGTTTGAAGGAAGGAATGAGTTTGGGAAGTTGAAAAAGTCAAATTAGATGATAACGGACTAAAACGTTTAAGAAAAACCTAAAAATTATGAAATTAAACTAGAAAACGAGAGCCCGAATCCCGAACAAAAGGGGGAAAACCTAAAATCTTTAAAAATAACCCTACGGAAAATTTTTCACTTCTAAACTACTCTAGGGATCAAATAACGAAGAATGAAAAAGACTAGACCGAAAACGGAGTTCGTTTGACCCAAAAACGAGTCAAAACAAAATCCCGTACCCGGACCGTTCTTTAAAAGAGGAAAAGTTGTAAAAATGACCCTACGAAAAATTTTATATTTTTCCTACAAACTAGATGACAAAATAAAATTTTCTAAAAAAGCAAAATATTTTTTTGATAATTTTTGTATTTATTATGAATTTAATAAACTTTTAACTAAATTAAATTATAAAAAATATTAAACGTCTACGAAAAATTCTGAAAAATTTACACAAAATACTAGACTCTATAAGGTTCCTACGAAAAATAAGAATCACAAATAAGCTCGACAAATAAGCCCGTAAATAAGCTAAACAGCTTTTTAGGCTTATAAGTCACAAAGGTACATAAATACCAAGTGCCTTGGGTCTTTAACGAAAAAGACCCAAGGGCGCAGTGGTAAGTATGTTAGTAAAAGGGGGTTTGTATCGAGAGGTCCCGGGTTCGAGTCTTGCTCACCCGGGCCTCTTGTCTTTCCCCCTTTTTTTATTTTTCGAAAAGTCCAGGGTAGGAAGTGTACAAAAGTATAGTGAAAGGTAGGCGGGCAAAATATAACAATTTTACACTATAATAGAAACGGGTAACCCTACACTATGAAGAAAGTACAAAATAGACCCTACGCTTAAGGCTTATTTTTGGCTTATTAAAATTTGAGAATCAGCAAAAACTTAAAACTACAAATCTATAGATGAGCTTATTCCTAACAACTTTAATGAAGACCCTTTCCACTTTTGTCCACTGAATAAGCTATAAAATAAGCATTTTGGTTTCTGTCACAGAAACTAGGCTTTTAAGGGCTTTTTCACATCTTTGGCTTATAACTAGCTTATTTCTAGGTGAAAATGGAAAAGAAAAGAAGCTAAATGTAGGTTAAGATGTATACTAAGGATACCTAAACAAAAATTAGCTAAGCTTTAATAAAAATAACAAGAAAATTTCTAATGAAAAGTGCAAGTTTCAGCTTAAAACTGTTTTAAGCTTTTTTCCAATAAGCTAAACAGCTTATTCCTAATCTTTAAAAGCTGATTGAATTTTTGCACATAAAGCTATGCTCAAGAATATAAAGCATAACCTAGAATAAAAGGTTTATTCAATTTTAAACTAAAAATGGAAAAATTCTTCAAACTAGAAAAAACAAGCTTGGGAAATCTACATGCTGTCTGTACCAATTTTGCAGGCTAAAAAATAAGCTAGTGAAATGAATTTAGCATTGAAACTAAAGAGTTTTCTAGATTAAGTCAATGGAAGTTACTATGGAGCAGGTTAATTTCAAACTCTAAAACTACTATACCAATGAAGCTAAAAATTGGCTAGAAAGTAAAGGGTACAACAGTTTTAATAAGTTTAAAACTGGTTGTATGTAGGGGGGCGGGGGTGGGGGGGATGGATGCAATGGCTAAGGGGCTTAAGTGCAGGCACACTTTGAGGTAAAAATTAGTCTTTAAACCTACCCAACTATATGTATTTAACTCTACATTAACTAAGGGTGTTCAACAAAATGAAATAGAAATCTTAAATCTACAACACTAAACTTAAATTGCCCTGGTGTTTGGCTAACCATTTGAACTTAAACCTTTGACAATTTACATAACTAATTTTCAAAAAATTGTTTTTAAAAACTTGTTAAGACTACTTAACTCAACTTAGTAACAAGTTTGGACAGAATGTTATTGACTTTAAAGGTCAAATAGAGCTTGATCCAAACACCCCTTTACTTTGACTGTCAAAACTAAAATGTACTTAAAAGCTAATCTAAAACCTATAACAGCTAAAACCTTATATCTACACTTATTTTAACTAAGCTAAATAAACTAATTAAGCACTAAAAAACCTAGCTTATGTAGAGAAATAAGCTAGATTCTCAACTAGCTTCTTACTACTCTTGATAGACAGAATTCAACTTTTAAGTTCTCAATGAATTAATACTTCAACTAACTAATGCATTTGAATCACTAAGCTAGATAAACAAGTTTAGACAAGATGAAGCTCAAAAAGGACAATAGAATAAGCTATTTGATTAAGCTATCAAATCTAATGCTACAATGAAATAAAGAGAATAAAACCTGAAATTTGTAGTCTCAGACTACTAGCCACTCTTGTTGAGTGAGTGGCTCACAAACATGAACCTAAGTGGCTCCCTTAGCCTCTAAATCTCAATAAGCTTGATTTTAGCTTATTGCCCCTTATACTTCCAAATTGAGCTCAAAACAACTCAAGTCATCATTATTGATGTAAAATGATAAGAATGAGTAAATTAATGACTAAAAACAGAATTTTAAATAAATTTGAACTTGTGAACAGTAATAAGCTCAAACGAGCTTATTAAGAGCTTATTTGATGAAAAACGACTTAGAATTGAAATTTAAAGACAAAGAGACTTTAAAACTGAATTGTATTACTAGAATTGTGAAGTACAAACTGAAAGATAAATGGTACAAGTGCTTAAAGCTGAGTTTAAAAAGCTTAAAAGAAAATTGCTTAAAATTACGAAAAATTACAAAGCTGAAAATAAAACTAAAACTAACTACCTTTAAACTTCTGTCTTCTCTTTCTTTTTATAGGCTGCTAATGTGCTTGTTGTGCTTGTTTTGTGAGAGCAAGACCAAAAAATCATCTCAACCGTCCACTAGGCCTTCGGGATTTGTGGGATTGCCAACTTGGCATGGGTTTAAGTGGAGGAGGGGGGAGGTGTTTGTTCATGGGGTTTTTGAGGTGCAGGGTAGAAGAGGGTTTGTAAACCCGTGATTTGGGTTGTGTTCAAAAAGGGCGGGAAAAGTGGGTTGTATGAGAAAGAGAGTGACAGGGTATGGGTTTGCGAACTTGGCAAAAATGGCCCCTTATAGTGTATATGGTTATTGCACCCATGGTCCTTGTTGTTTAAAACTTTTGGGGACTTGGCAAAACAAGTCCCCAAGAGTGTTATGTTCAGTTGCACCCCACGTCCTTGTGGTGTACAAGTATGGAGTGTTGGCAGGACTGCCCCCCCATTTGTTTCTTTGAGTGAATTGCAAAATCGGCCCTTGTCTTCTTTTTTCTCTTTTCTCTATTAAATGTAAGTTTAGGGTTTTTACAATTTCAACCCCAAACTTATATTTTTGGACTTGTTGACTTTTGGATTTGTCGGGGTTGACTTTGACTTTGACCAGTTGACTTTTCTGTTGACTTTTTGACTTGATTGACTTTCCGGCTTCGATTTGGCTTTGTCTTTCACAGTCTTTTCCATTCCGAGTCCGGTTTTGTCGTTTTGGCTTTGTTTTTCGTCCTTTTCTTCGTTATCCGTTCCTGCACAACACAATTAGCAAAACAAGCATATATTTGGCATTCTAAGTCCGTTTTTGGTTATTTTAGCTCGTTTTTAAAGGTAAAAGGTATGTGTATTTAAGCACATACCAGTTGTCACCCAAAACCCCCAAATTGGGTACATAAACCCTGACTCATAACTTGTGATTAAACATTAATTAAGCTTACTTACTTGTGATGGATGATTGCTATAGACCTATTTCTTGGGTTAGAACATTATTTCACACTCAATTTAGCATTTGAAAAATATTTGTTCTTCCCTCCTTTCTCCATCTCACGACACATACACCCCAACTATAAATTTCTGGAATATTATGGAAGATATGAGATTATATCTCATAAATATGGCATAAGTTTGTAATTCTGGCAAGAATGGTCCCTGTAGGCTAAAACCTAGAGGTTCTAGTACTAAAACCTGGAGGTTCTAGTACTAAAACATGGAGGTTCTAGTACCAGTTTGGGATTTTGGCAACTTACGTCCCTCAAGTTCTTTTCTTTTATACATGGGTCACATAATACTTCTCATAAACATATACTAACCACTTTGACTAACATTTAACTTAAGTTTGACAACTGGGTTTGACTAACCAATTATGAAAGGCCTTTAACTTATAAAAGTCATAGTCAAACTCATTCACGTGGCATTCTTGTCATAAAATACTTAAAAACCGATGTTGGGATGTTACAAGTTGAATCAAGTAAAACGGAGTCCGAATGAAGGAGTTATGGCCAAAATACTAAAGCATCTTCTAAGGTCATCATATAAACTTAATTTCTTCTTTTAGATTTGTTTCTTCACTTGATTCTCTTCTAAGGAGCATATAAGGCGTGTTCATATCTTTCAAGCTTTCGATAGTGATTTTAAGTGTCTCCTAATATATATTTTTAAAATCAAAATACAAAGGAGATCATAATCATCATTTTGCACCAACAAAAGTATATCTACAAGATTTTCTAGTATAGTGTCTGATGCGGTTGTCGTAAGGGACTTCTACAAGAAGTTTTACAACTCCCTAGGCAAAGTACCTAACCGTTGTAGTAGTAGTATAGGTAAGACTCAGGGGTTGTTATCGTTCTCTAGGGGAATAGGTTGGGAAGTAATTCTAAGGGTTGAGAGAAGATTATTTTTGTATTTTTATATTTATAAGAAAACAGTAAAATCATATGTTTGAGAGGTTTGGTTGGTTGTAGCTATTAAACTAAATAATAAACTACGCTAATGGCGATAACAATATAATAAAAAGATTGTATTCATTTAATCATGTATTACTCCCTAGATTGCTTCTCCTAGTGTTGTTGCTTTGTCACACTTATGCTGATCTATGAAACTATTTCCTAAGTCATGAACAGATTACACGAACCCGTCGTCTACTTAATATTCCGTTGAGGCAACGCACAAGTAAGGTAGTATGAAGACTATTACAAGGCCCCTAAGAGTATATTAAATGTATTTGAAATATATTAAAAGTGGATCAACCATATAAGGGGCAAGGTAGTATGAAGACTGTTACCTGATGGTATTCTTTCTACACAATCATATTTCCCTAGACATATCTGTTAATACAAATAAACCGGTTTTAAACAAAACGTTTTTACAATCAACTTAGACCTAGGTTTTATTAATGACAAAACAACATTCTAGGTTTCATACAATCATAATGCTTGTGTGTAATGACTAAAATATCCTTTCCTACATAATAATAATAGTAATAAATAATAATAATAATAATAATAATAATAATAATAATAATAATAATAATAATAATAATGAAAATGAAATAGGATTATGATCTTCTAAAGTTCAAATGAACTTTAGAGGTAAAGTTCTCTCACAAAGGTAATACCGGGGCCCACTGCGAGACCCGGTTTTCCTTTTATTTGTGAGGGAACTTTACATTTAAAGTTCATTTAAACTTTAGAGGATCTTAATCTAATGAAATATCATTTCCTACTAAAATATCCTTTCCTACATATGAAATAATGAAAGTGTGTTTCTGTGTGGGCGATTCAGGGGCTTTCTTCATCTGCTCATCACCTCCACCATGATCGATCTCTTCCATCTCTGTAAAATTGATTTTCGTATGAAGGTGTTTCAGGCGATTCTCCTCTATTGTTTAATCACCTTTATCACTCTCGATCTCCTCCATCTCTGTAAGTTTTATCCAACATATCTTGTTGGATTAGTGGTTGTTTTACGGTACCAGAATTCCTTATTTGACCGTGAACGTTTTAGTGTTTCGACAATCTTGGGTTTCGTCTTTTAGTCTCGATTTGGTAGTTTGTTGATCAGTGTTTCTTGGTATTATTTTCCTTGATGTTTTAAGGCTGGCAGCAGTGATTCGGTTTGTTGGTTGTTGTGGGTTATTGTCTCCTACAACATAGTATTTTAGGTTCTATGATGGCACTAATTATAAGGACTTGAGAGAGGAAGAGTAGAGAGACAAGTTTGGAGTAATTTTCTATATATTCCTCAAATGAAAAATAAACTTGAAATTTAAACATGCAGAGAATGTGGGTTCATCACTCATATTCCTTATTTCATGCCACTAACTCCTATCAAGCACCAACTTTCCTAACATGAAGTAGACTTCTTCAAATTAACAAAAAAACAAAGATGCAGTAATGAAAACGTGGAAACATGCAAACTTGTGGTTCAATCCATATATCTCATGGGCTTCTTGACTTCTCTGGCGGGTCTTGCTTTGATCCGAGCTGCTTGATGTTGTGGGCTAGGCGACTGGCCATGTTGGGCCGTATCATCCCCCTCTCCATCAGAATTTACATTGTCCCCAATGTAATCAAGGTCTGGAAATTGCAGCTTTAGTGAGTTGAAATTTTCCCAAGTAGCCTCTTCCAGATTATGCTTTTCCCACTTGACTAAAACCTCTGGATCGCCATTTGAGTTGGTACGTGAGTTGATGATGGCTTCCGGTAAAAATGCTAAGTCGTCCTTTGGATCAAATTCAGCCAGGTTGCCTTTAGAGTCGTTGGCGGTACCATACGATGGTTTCAATAATGAAACATGAAATACCGGGTGGATTTTCGACCCGGCAGGTAACTCTAGTTTGTAGGCAACTTCCCCTATCCGCTCGATGACCTTGTACGGTCCATAAAAGAGTCTTGAAAACTTCTGGTTGGTACGGTTGTGGACCGAGGTTTGCCTGTACTTGTGCAAGCGAAGATAAACAAAGTCACCGATTGCAAAGTGCTTGTCAAGTCGGTTTTTGTTGGCTTGCGTGACCATTTTCTGTTTTGACACCTCGATGGAATGCTTTAAGGAACTCATAATTTTCTGATGTTCGAGTAAAGAATTCTTGATGGACCCCGTTGTTGTTGACCCGGGTAGATAGTCGTGTATAGAAGTGACATCTCGTCCATACAAAGCTTTGAAAGGGGACATGTTTATTGATGAGTGATGACTAGTGTTGTAGCAGAACTCAGCTAAATACAACAATCGTGCCCATATTCGCGGTTCATCAAAAACAAATGCACGTAAATACATTTCAAGGCAACGGTTAACGACTTCGGTTTGCCTGTCCGTTTGTGGATGGTAAGCGCTGGAGTGCAATAGTTTCGTGCCCATGAGTTTAAATAACTCCTTCCAAAACCGACTGAGAAATAACGGGTCTCTATCCGAGATAATAGTCTTTGGAAGGCCGTGTAAACGATAAATCTCATGCATAAAGATCGAAGCTAAGGTAACAGCAGTGTAATTAGGAGGCAAGGGAATAAAGTGTGCATACTTTGAAAGTCGGTCGACGATAACCCAAATGCAAACCTTGCCTTTTGATGGAGGTAAATTTGTGATAAAGTCCATTGAGATGTCATGCCATGGCTGTGATGGCGTTGGAAGCGGTTGAAGAAGACCATACGGTTTATGATTGTGATGCCTTTATGGTTTCGAGTGCACCCAACCACGAGATACCTAAGACAACATCGACACCCTCTACTGGTAGCACAAAAAACGGGATTGTAAATTTAGTTTTATGTAGTTGTAGGGTGACATCCAGGCAATACTCAGAGCAATGAATGAATTGGCCGTTGCCGACCATAACTTTGAATGGTTCAAGCGGGTTGTTAGGGAGGTTTAATTGTTTCGCAATTCGTGGTTGCACAATATTTGTTATTTGTGCATTCTTTGCTAGTCAACCAAATAGTCCTCAACTTGTACATGAGGACTTGCAACAAATCCATCCAGATGACATGGAAGAGATGGATTTGAGATGGCAAATGGCCATGTTGACTATGAGGGCAAGAAGGTTTTTGAAGAATACAGGAAGGAAGCTTACTATTAATGGCAATGAGACTATTAGTTTTGATAAGTCCAAAGTGGAGTGCTACAACTGCCACAAGAGGGGACATTTTGCTAGGGAGTGCAGAGCTCTAAGAAATCAAGACAACAAGAACAAGGAAAGCTCAAGAAGGAGTGTGCCTGTGGAAACATCTACTTCCACAACTTTGGTGTCATGTGATGGTCTTGGTGGATATGACTAGAGTGATCAGGCAGAGGAAGGGCCTAATTATGCACTCATGGCTTTCTCATCTTCAAGTCCTGACTCAGAGGTATCCAATGATTCTATTTGTTTAAAATCTTGTTTGGAAACTGTTGAACTTCTTAAATCTCAAAATGATCAACTATTAAAAGATTTAAAGAAATCTGAGTTAATGGTTCTAGGTTATAAGACAGGTTTAGAGTCAGTGGAAGAAAAACTTGAAGTTTATAAAGCAAATGAGTCTATTTATTTACAAGATATTAAGGGCTTAAAATTTGAAATTCATATAGGAGAAATAACTATTAGAGAGCTTAGGAAGAAGCTTGAAATAGTTCAAAAAGAAAAAGATGGCATTCAACTTAATGTAGATAAATTTGAACATGCATCTAAAAGTTTAAACAAGCTCATAGAGTGTTAGATAGTTGACAATTGCAAGAAAGGTTTAGGCTATGAAAATTATAATGCAGTTCCACCTCCCTACACAGGAAATTTCATGCCTCCAACACCTGACTTGTCATTTACTAGTTTAGACGAGTTTGTTAATGAGCCTGTAGTTGAGAACAGTAAAGCTATGTCTAGTAAAGAAGAACCTAAGGTAGTTAGGAAGAATGATGATGCCCCAATTATTGAAGAATGGGTGTCAGATGATGAGGTAGAGGATGTGTCTCAGCATAAAACTGAAAAGAAAACAGTTAGGCCTAGTATTATTAAGAAAGAGTTTGTTAAATCTAAACAACAAGAAAAAACTGCTAGGAAAACTGTTAAACAAGTTGAGCAACATAGGCAAAACACTCACAATCCAAGAGGCAATCAAAGAAATTAGAACAATATGATGTCTCGAAAACTAGGAAGCAATTTTGAGATGTTTAATAAGGCATGTTATGTGTGTGGAAGCTTTGATCATTTGCAAGTTGATTGCAATTACCATCAAAAATAGTTTCAAAATCAAAGGATGGTAAAACTTGTTTGGAACAATTCTTAAAGGGTGAATCATCAAAAATTTTGCTAAAAAGACCCACCCCTGTGCTAAAAAGAACTTAGTTCCAAGAGTAGTACTAATGAAGTCTGGTTTAGTATCAATTAATACTGCTAGACAAAATATTTCAAAAACAGCAGTATTGGTTAAATACTGCTAGACAAGTTAATGTTGCTCACTCAAAAACAACAGTGAATGCTGTTAGACCAATGTCATATCTTTCTAAAACAGCACATTTGACTCGCGCGAACTTACACCTTATTATATATAGATAGACATAGACATCTATAAATATAAAACAAGGATCAGGACCCACAAAATCAAGAAACCGGAAGCAGTATAGGGTGTCTCCGGGTCGTTATGTCCCAACGAGGCTGAAATGGAAAATCGCAAGACGATTGATGATTTGCTTGGATGTCACAAGGAATGATTTGGCACTAAAATTTATAACAATAAGCAAAAACACATAAAAATAGCAAAGAGAATAAACTAGAACAAGAATCAAAACTAGGAATGACAAAAACACGTTAAAACTTTAAACTAAGACACAAATAAGCTCAAATAAACTTAAGATAAGTTAAATAAGCTAAACTAACTCTAAATAAGCAAATGCAAAAAGCAATTAAGCTAAATTAAACAAGATAAACACAACAGTACTAACAACAGTACTAACAGTTTTAACTACCAGTACTAACTTGGAGTTAGTACTGCTAGGCTAAAGTTAGTACTGTTAGCTTAAGGTTAGTACTGCTAGGCTAACAAGACTTAAAGGATTAATAAATAAGCAAACAAGCTAAAACAGAAGTTCACCTAACCTTAATAAGCACTTAGTAATTGGAATAAGCAACTAGAATAAACTAAAATGATAAATAAGCTAGAAAACTAAAACTGATAAACTCTTAAAATTATTTTGAAAAGGGCAAATAAGTTCTACTGAATATAGTAGACTAAAATAGGCTTAATCTACTTTAAAAAGCTAAAGAAATCTTAAATAAGTTGAAATAATAAGCTGATAAGCTAAGTTGAACAACCAGTACTAACAGTTAAGACTAACAGTACTAACTTGGAGTTAGTACTGGTAGTGTTAAGTTAGTGCTGTTCTAAAAATGAACTAGCAGTACTAACTTGGAGTTAGTACTGGTAGCTTTAAGGTTAATACTGCTCCAAAAGTGAACTAGCAGTATTAACTTATAACTAACAGTTTTAACAAGTGAACTATCAGTACTAAGTAAGAAAGTAAAGTAAACACTTTTCAACTAGCAAATAAGCAAAATAAGCACTTAAAACAGTTCTGCAGAAAATAAGAACAATAAGGAAAAGAAAAACTTACAACACCCTTGCTCAAAACAGGGTCAAACAGAGAATCTACAAGCTCTAGCTTGTATAAAACAAGCTAGTGAGAGTCCATAAGCCCATCCAGAACTGGCTTATCATCCAAAACCTAAGCTGTGGTATATTTGAGAGTGATACTTATGATTTTCTCTTAACTACTTAACTTTTTATTTTCACTTAATGAAAACAGCCTATGAGTAAGCTGTGATGAGAACTTTTTGAACACAAAACAATATGATTGAGAAACTTAACACTGGTATTGTAATATTGACTTTAAAAACTTCAAACTTGCATTAATCTTGAAAGTGTTACAAAGATGAAAGTAAAAGCTGTAAATGACTTGAAACAAACTGAAAATAAGCTAAATTATTTTTAAGATTAAAAGCTAAAAACTAACATGCCTCAAAGGCTTACAAAAGGGCTCTATTTATAGCCGAAGTCTTTATCTCTTGGACTTGCAGCTTGTGCTTCTTTGGAGAGAGCAAAAAGAGTGTGCTAGTTGTGTGAGGTAATTGTGAAACGAATCCCAGCCTTTGATTTCTATTGAGCTTCTTTGGAGACAATCTTAGCCATCGAAATTGTTTTTGGGAATGGTGAGGGATTGCCAACATGGACTTTTATACAGCTGGGGGGAAAATGTAGGGTGGATGAAATGATTTTGGCTAGGGAGAGAAGTGGTTTTGCAGGGAAGAAAGTATGGGCGACATACCAGTTGTAACTGGGTTTTTGGGGCGGGAAAGAAGACTTTTTGGGGAGTTGGCAGTTTGGTCCCCTCAAGTTGTATAACTTAAATGTAATCTCTACCCGGTTTGCAACTTTGGTCCCTCCTTTCTTATAACTTTGTAATACAACTTTAGACTTGGCAGTTTTAGCCCCTCAAGTTGTATTTTCTTCATTTTGATGACTTTTGACTTTGCCCTTTCCACTCCGTGCTTGGAATTGCTTGCTTTTGGCTTTCTTTTTGTCCTTTTCTTGAATATCCGTTCCTGCACAATACGAATACAAACATACAAATACAATGTATTTTTGGTACGTTTTTAGCATTTAAGTCCGTATATAGTGGAAAATGGTATGTGTAATTAAACACATATCAGGGATTAAAACACATCTAAGCATATCAAAAGAGGTCGGGACACCAAGATACCTCAGTCTAGTGGTCCCCCTGACAAAGGTTGGTGACGAGGCTGTCCATAAGGAGTTGGGTGACAAAATGGAAAGGGCTGCCACTACTGCTTCTAGCTAAGAAGCAGAGCAGGACAATGGTAACATCAAATAAGACCCAATCTATGGCAACACTTAATGAATTAACTTCTTAGGAAATTGATTCAGGTAGTGGTCCCAGGTGCTAAGATACCATATTGGGGGATGTGAATGCTCAAACTAGGTTTGAGATTACATCTATACAGTCCATTGATCCACCTCTCTCAAGAGGTTACACACTTGGAAGTGGGGAGGACAGTATGAAACTCATTGGAATTGACGAAATTTTGTACACAACTGTCATATAAAAACAGAAAGAGTGTCTTGGTAAGCCAAAAGAAATGAGAGATTTTGTGAGCTTAAAAATAGAAAGAGAGATGTGTGCATAAAAACAGAAATGAGTGATTATGTGAGCAAAAAGAATTGAGAGATGTTGTGAGCATAAAAACAGAAAGAGAGTGTGTGTGAATCAAATTTGATGGTGAAAGTTGCTTATTGGAATGAAAATTGGATGATTACTGGTGTATTCTTTTTAATGCTGCTCAGTTTCTACTTAATGCTGCTAAGCTTAAGTTAATGTTGTTAGGCTTAAATTAGTATTGTCCGTATTGGTTTCTGCTGTTAAGCGTATGTTAATGCTGCCAGTTCAAGTTTCTGCTGTTGAGGGTGATTCTATAAATACTTCGATTAAGGGTTTCATTTACTTCTTTATTCGATTCACTTATTAAAACACTTATCCATACCATAAAACCCTAATTCAATTTTACATCTTTGATCATCTATCCTATATGTCAGGGCCCCTAAGTTTGCTGATGAATCATCAAAATCATGGTCGCGGTTCTTGGAAAAACCCGGAGGACGTGACGGGTTTGCAGAGATTATTGTTTCCTCGGAAAGCAAGTTCTTTGTTTCATTGCATGCTTTTAACAGTCATTCGGTGATCTACACAATTTTTGCATGTACAATTTTTGGCGGCAACTGCCAAAGGTCTAAAGATAGTTAGTGGAGTGCGACAGTACAAGCCCTTGTTGGATAAGAAGAGAGGTTATTGCTACGGAGATTCAAGCTTAAGGAGAGTTCTTCACTTGGAGATGATGCGGAGGTTTACTGATTGTCTCTCGAACTGCTACTATCTTTGAAGAATTGGCGCGTATGGGGTATGAAAAGCCTTCTCAAATTCTTTACTTTTTATAAAGCCTTTTTCTCTCCACAGTGGAAGTATTTCTTTTCATACTTAATTACTCAATCGATTAAGTGCTAAATCACTACATGGATGAGTTATAGAGTTTTTTGTTCCTATGGCTTCTTTGTATTCATATGTTTGGGCAACTAATCAGGAAGTTTCAATCTGGTCTAGTATATCCTTTGATGCAATGGTGAAACACTTGGATGGAGGAGTCAAATTCTTGCTGTATCCACATTTTCTTCAAGTTTTCATTAATCAACAATTGGGTAATATGTCAACTCACAAGAAGATTTTTGTTAATCCCTTTCATACAAAGAAAGTTTTTGCCAATATGAAGAGAGCTGGAAAGGATTTCTCTGGGAGAATAACACCTTTATTTGATACCATGATGATTCAACCTATTAAAGAAATGGGTGATGATTCCACTCCAATACCCATTATTGATCAACCATCTTCATCTTCCCAACACAAAAAGGATAAATCATCTAAGAAGGCTCGGAGACAGGAGGCAGACGTTCCTCAAGATGAGGCAGAGCACGAGGAGAGTGTACCAACACCTTCCAATGATCCATAACCTAGTGGTGAGGATAGCATGGAACTAACTGATTTAATGGTTTTATGTACCAAATTGCAAACACAGGTTCTTGATTTACAAAAGGTAAAGGATGCTCAAGCTAAGGAGATTGATGCTTTGAAGAAGAGGATCCAGAGGTTAGATAGGAGGAAAATATCAACACCTACAAGTTTAAAGAGACTTAGGAAAGTTGGTATGTCTAGGAGAGTTGAGCCCTCTATAGATCAGGAGAGTTTGGGTGTTCATGAAGATACATTCAAATAGGGGAGGAGTATTGAAGATATTGATGCTGATGTTGATGTTTCCTTGGTTGATGATACTCAAGAAAGACAAGATGATGACTTGATATTTGATACTAGAGTTTTAGATGATGTTGAGATGCTTGTGGAAGCTAAGATTGATGGGAAAGATGGACAGAGTACTAAGACTGATGATAGTACTGATGGTGAAGCAGTTACTACTGCTGATGATGATAGTGTTGTTCCTACAACAATTGAGGAAATCACTTTGGCTCAGACACTTATACAAATTAAAGCAGTTAAGCCTAAAGTTGTTACTACTGCTGCTACAACAACAACAACTACAAGACCCAAGGATAAAGGGGTGGTTGTTCAGGAGCCAAGTGAGTTCAGAGTTCCACAAG
This sequence comes from Tanacetum coccineum, assembly GCA_026074375.1. Classification (NCBI taxonomy): domain Eukaryota; kingdom Viridiplantae; phylum Streptophyta; class Magnoliopsida; order Asterales; family Asteraceae; genus Tanacetum; species Tanacetum coccineum. The sequence continues at coordinate 56,989 of BQNB010013443.1, read as the reverse complement.
AGATAAAACCTTCAAGTTCTAAAGATAAAGGAAAATGTATTATGATTGAACCTGAAGTTCCTTTGAAGAGAAAAGATCAAATTGCTCTTGATGAACAAATTTCAAGAGATATTCAAGCTAAACTGGATGCTGAATTATTAGAAGAGCAAAAGCTGGCAAGGAAACAAGAAGAAGAAGCCAACATAGCATTGATTGAGTCATGGGAAAATACACAAGCTATGATGGAGGCTGATAGATTGCTAGCTGAGAGACTCCAATCAAAGGAAAGAGAGGAATTGACAGATGAGGAAAAGGCAAAAAAGTTTATGGAACTGATGGAGAAAAGAAGAAAGCATTTTGCTGCACTTAAGGGCAGACAAGGAAAAGAGAAACAGACCTCTACCAAGGCACAAAGAGAAGTTAGATGTCTTACTTATCTTAAGCAATGGGTGGATTATACATACTAAACAGCTAAAGGAAAGAGTTTTTTGATGAAATTCAAAAGTTGTTTAACAAGGAAATTGAAGAGAGTAATATACCTTTGTAGCTATGGGGTTCTAAGGTACAGGAAAAACAAAGGAAAGAAGGCAGAAGGTAGAGAGGAAACAGCTAAAGGTAGCAGAAAGAAGATGCTTGGAAGAAAAAGAGCAGGGAAAGAATAGCAGAAAGAATCCTCAAAGAAACAAAAAGTAGAGGAAGAAAAAGAGTCAGAGGAAGTTGAAGAAGATGATGAAGTTGAGCTAAAGAAGCTTTTGGTAATTAAAAAGGATGAAGTTTAGCAATTGTTGATATACCACTTTTTTGCTACCAAAATTGCCAGTGATTATTGATTATAAGCTTCATAAAGAGGGGATGTTAGTACACTATGAGTTGATAAGAGCAGATGGAAGTTCCAAGAGATACTCTTCAATGATAAGGATGCTACAAGGAATAGATAGAGAAGACTTGGAAGCTCTTTGGAGGATAGTGAAGGCAAAGTATGGTGATACAAGGCCTGAAGATGAATTTGAAAGAGTGGTGTATGGAGATTTGAGAGTTATGTTTAAACCAGACATAAAAAGTAATGTATGGAGAATGTTGCAAGGATATAGGGTGACTACTTGGAAGTTGATTGATTCAGTTGGAGTTCACTTTGTAAGATTTGATAATCTTCACATTTTTATGTTGGTTGAAAGAAGATACCCCCTCACACAAATTACCATCACCAATATGCTCAACAAGAAACTTCAAACTGATCATTCAAATTGTGATATGTTATCAATTGTGAAGCTTTCTGATAAAATTAGTGAAAAGGAAAAATGAAGGTTTATTATACATTTCCTGATGTGTGGTGAACGACTTTTAAAGATGAAACTTAAAGATTAGATGATGAACATTCAAGTTTAGGGGAGGATTGTTGGGTCTTAAAAGACTTCATGGATTCTTAGAAGTTTCTGCTTGCTTTAGGTACTATAGGAATTATTGCTAAGTGGTCAGTATGGTAGTATTAATGTTACCATTGCTAGTTACTACTGTTAGTATAATTTAGTGACTATGCATAAAGTTACGCTGTTAGTTGAAGTTATGAAGTTAGGTGCTCAGTGTTAAAAGACACTAACAATATAAGGCTAAGTTTAGTTAGTGCTGTTAGTAAAAAGTTAAGACTGCTAGTACAGGTTACTACTGTTAGTGTATATTAGTACTGCTAGTACTAATATTACTACTGCTTATGTTTATTAGTGCTGCTGGTGGAAAGATTATGACTGTTTGAAGACTTTCTACTGTCAAGAGGATAAAGACGAGTTAAAGAGATAAAGATTGTTTGGAGAACAAGAATACGTGTGAAGATATAGTGTTGAGATATTGATGTACTAGATATACATGTATTTATTAGAATGAATAAGTTTATGTTTAGAAAAGATTAAGATATCTTAGGTTTGATAATAGTGTAAGCCAACTAAGAATCCTTAGTCTATAATTGGAGGCATCTAGGGCATTAGTTTACATATCTGATAATATCTCAAACAATCTATCACATCTATCATCACAAACACACATACATAGATCCAGAGATTAAGAGTCTTGTAAGCTTCAAGGTTGTAACCCTAGTACTAAGATAGAGTACTCGTATTATTATCATTAATAATATTGAAGCGTTTTGTTACATCTTGTGTTCATTCATTCATATACACTTACTGTTCAATTGATAATACTTCTAGAGTATTAAAGAGTAGATTCCACATACTCTTTAATATACACACAAAGTTTCTATCAGTGTTATTTTGGATTTATCCAAGGTAACATACTCCTTACAAGGTAAGGAATCGATCTAGGTTTGGGATCAACATTAACTCCCTAAGTGCGCCGTACTTTTTCTCAAGTGCGCCGCACTTCTACCTATAATCAACCTATAAATAGAGAAGGATTTCTCTCATTTTACACACACCTCCACAACAATTTTCTCATCACCCCACACCATCTAATCATGAATTTCAGGGGTGGTGACAGCACCTTAAGGGTTCGGGTCGATTGGAATCAATAGCTTGGGTTTTAGAATAGTTTTCGTTTGGGAGAACTAATTGTTGAATCGTTGATCTTGTAAACGTTGGTATAATTTCTACAACTCTTTTAATATGAAGTATTCTAGAATTTATATGAATGTTATGTGTTTTGTTACTTTGATTATGGAGTAGTAATCTTATGTTTGTTTGGGCATAATGTGATCTTGGATATGGAGTGTTTGGATATGAGTTTATTGAATTGGTAAAACATATTTTATACAAGAATATAGGTCGAAAGGGTTCTTTTATATATGTGTTTAATCATTCCACTTAATATATTAGTTATAATAACTTATGAAGGCCGAAAGGATTTGTTGTTATTGATCGATATAATCACTTGTTATATTTAAAGGCCGAAAGGATTTATAACTTGTGATAACTCTATTTTCTAAATTTATAAACACTATTCCAAACACATCATTATCCAAGTGATCATTGCCTAAACAAACATACCTTAATCATTTGATTGAATCATCCTTTAATTGCTTTCTTTGCATTATTCGATATATGCTCGTCTTGGTTAATTTGATCCGTGACAATCATCTTAGCCTTAGCACCTTAATTACAAACTGTGAAAACTTCAATTCCCGTGGAACGACCTGGACTTACCTAAAGCTATACTATACACGAACGGGTATACTTCCCGAGTGTTGTGTTTTTAGTAAAAATCGGTATCTCTAGTATTATAAATTTAAAACTTGGAAAACACACATCAGGTTTTTGGCACCGCTGTCGGGGAATTGTTTAAGTTGTTATAGTTTGTTGCTTATTTCTAGTGCTATTTTGTTTCAAAAAAAAAATCAAACGCGCCGTATCGTTTTCTGGCAAACGGAAACCAAAAATCATTTTTCTCCAGGAAGTACGCCGCACATCTTATTTGTGCGCCGGTTTTCCTGTAAACCCAGAAAGTACGCCGCACTTTAACCAAGTACGCCGCACTTTTTGCAGATTTTTCACAAACAGAATTTTGTTTAAAAAAACCAAAACCAAGACCCCCCAATCTGCTAGTCTTAGGTTCTATAATCATTTGGAATTATATTTTATCTGATTATATGTCTTGTGTATTTGTAATTATCTAGTTGTTTATCACTAATATCGAAAAAAAAAACATAAAATTTCCAAAAAAAGCCGGACGCACTTTTCCACTTTAAAGTACGCTGCGTACCTATAAAAAAATTTCTTTTATTTATTAATCCTATTTGCAATATAATGTGTAAAACTAAATATATCTAATAATATATAAAATTATATAATATATATGAAATATAATTATTTTATTCTTGATATTAATCCTAATTAGCCTTAATTATAATATAAATATATATATATATATAATATATATATATATATATATATATATATATATATATATATATATATATATATATATATATATGTCTTTTTGCAAAATGCTTAATGTGTGTATAAATCTCCTATTTTTCAGAAAACAACTAGTAAATCTAATATATAAATTAAATAAAAATTTAATAATAAGGACTTGTAAATTTAAAATTATCCCAAAAGAATCCATACAGATTGAATCACACAAATCTTCAACCCAACATTCCTCCGTTAACGAATTTGTCGTCATAGATATACCCGAAGAGGATGTCGAACCCAAACAAATAATTCTCGATCTTGATGATCAGCCTATGTGGGAAAGTTCTAAGACTGTAGCACCGATTCCTAATTCTGCCATTTACTGCAAATCTGTATTGTGATATTACAACTTTGTTATCAAATTGTACTCACTTATATATGAGTCGGGAAAATAAATTCGATGGTTTTCTGCGGGACCGATCGCATGACCACATCTTGTGTATTTCTCGCATATGCAACATGTTCAGATATGGCTAAATCAAAGTGAAGCTGTCTCAAGCTTATGATCTTTCCCTTATCTTGTGAGATGTAGCTATGACATGGTTTAACGAACTTAATGAGAGTCTATAATATCGTTGGGAATAATATGAGAGAGCTTTTATAAGCCAGATTCTTCCACCTTCGTTATTTTAACGTCTTTTACTTGAAATCAGAAATTTCTCTCAAAAAACATATGTGGAACAGATTACTGAAGGCTTGGTTATTACGCTGAAATGCTGCTTCAGAAATGCCATGGGCCAGTCTAACCAAAGGAGATATTATTAATTCTTCTATCACGGTTTAGACGAACCCATCAGGCATCCTGGGAAGTAACTAGCTAAAGGAATCTTCCTTTCAAAAAAGTCCTAATCAAGCTTTTCAATTCTTGATGACCAAAGTCCTTTTCGAACTTGATTGGTCACTAGTCTAAGAACGATCATCATCGAAAATCGCTCTTTCCTTTGCCGATGGAGTGATAGTAGTAATACTGATAATTCTCGTTTTATGGAAAATTGAAGGCTATGGATTCCTCGAATTATAAGCTTTAAATGAAGAATTGCAAGATGTACGTAACAAATTCAATGTGTTAGAGAGGAAATCACCTTCTAAAAACCACATCGACTGTGTGAACGTCTTTACTTCAATCTGAAGAATATCAAAACTAAATTCTTCATGATTCGTACTTCTCATCAATCCTATCATGATGATTCCCGAGAATTCAAAAAAGAATTAAAACAATGATGTGAGAAATGATCTCGAAGATTTCAAAAGACGTATCCGTAGCATGAGAACTGTTCATGATAAACTTTTTACCAGAGATGATCTTAAAACCACCAGTGTTTTACCTAATAAAAAGTCTAAACCCGTCAACCAAGAACCTCAATCTAAAACAGATCTTGAAAAATCAATCACAAAATTCTTGGATGGTCAAAGAGTTACAAATATGTTTTTCAAAAACAATGTTAACGATATGATTTTAAAGATGAAGCAAAATGAAAAGAATTTCCAAACTAAAATTAAAAAGATGGAAAGAAAAAATGGACGAGTGTTCGAAATCTCAGAACATATCTTCAGAACAAACCGATAGGACTGAACTTCAACCTCCTCCTCAAGCTCAAACCGAACATGTGAATGTCGTATTCACTGGGAATGGAAAGTCCGATGATTCTCTGAAAACTCAAAAAGATCCACTACCTCCTATCATCGTTAACAATAAAACCGCAAAAGACCACCCTATTAAGAAATCAAAAAAGGGATATCACGTTGGGGTCAAACTAAAGAATAACATTCCTGAGTACTATTTCTAAAAAAATACCATATCCTCAAGCTTTAAGAGTGGATCATTCCTACTTGAACTGTATCATTAAGGAATCTTAAATCGAGTTAAGTATAGTAATAATAATAATAATAATAATAATAATGATAATAGTAATAGTAAATAATAATAAACTTATAAAAAACAAAAACTTTGTAGTTTTTAAGTATGTCACAATTCGGGCCGGTTCGTGGTATCTCTATTTCTGCATCCTAAAAGAAATTTATCAAAACTTTGTGGGGTGTGTTCGCTAGAAACCCTCACTGAGACTATAACTCGTCCACTCTCAGGGCATCGAGGGGTTAAATGGTCTTGTTGCATGCGCTAAATGCAAACCGTTGGTGCCTAGAAAGTGCGCTTTTGTATTTAATGTTTTTCTTGTAGTTGTGTTTATTATGCAGATTAAATAAAACAGGTGGAGCTTGGATTGGTGGTTGGCATTTTACACTTGGAAACTTATATAGTTGGAGTATTATATTACATGTGATAGAATACACATGCTTGGCGTTTCGTTTCGCGCCATATCCTTCATAATTTAGTAAGGCACTTATGAGCCCCGGGAAGTTTCAAATTTACGCATAATGCTCTACTTAAGTGTGGAAGAGCTCTCGCTCCTTACTAAAAAATAACGTAATGGAATCACTCAAGGATAGCTCCAATGCAGCTATATCTCTCTATGCCCTGGGAAGTACCGTTTTCCTTTAATTTTCCCTATTTTCTACATTTATCAGTTCTCACATTGAGGGCTATGTTCAACTTAAGTGTGGAGGGGTAGCAAATAGGAAAAATTAATCATGGTCACTTATGTTTGCCTGCAGAAAGAATTTTCAAACTTCTACTGTATTTTTGGAAAATTAAAAAAAATTAATATATACTTTCCTTTCAAAATTATATGCTATACTCTTAGTATAAGCAAATCCATCGGATTGACATTTTAACTAGCACAAAATCAGGCCCACTAAAATTGTGTGAAATTTAGCCTTAAAAGAATTGAGTATCCATCTTTGTACCTAAGTTTATTGATGCTTTAGCTTGTTCGAGTTATGGTTTTGATTGCAGTCATATGTGTCATATTTCCGTCGATACGGATGTGTTCGTTATGGTCTTTGTCGCCTTTTTCTGGAACATTGGTATTGGTATAAAGTTATATGAGTGGGCCGGTAATTTAGTAGCTCCAGAACTTATGCTTGATCATCATTTACTAGACCGTTATAAGGTTAATTTATAGACAAAGTCGTATGATAAGAGGTGAAATAAATCCCTATGCAATCATGTATCTACAGTACTCGATTTTAGTGTTGAGATCCCTAAAGTATCCTAAGAGCAAGAAAAATCTGCTCGATGAAGAAGAAGTTTTATGCCAGCCTTAGTTTATCGCAGTGAGTATCGGGAATGCAAAATAATATTATGAAAAAAAAGTTTAAAGTATAAGGCAAAGTTCTCGCACATGGAATTAAGTATCTGTTATTCACCCTCATCGTTCTCACTTTTTGCCTCTTTGAGATTTTTGTCTAGGTGCTCACGCCACAACGGGCATGTTTATGTATTTAGTACAAGCATATGGTAGCGACCTAGATTATGTCTGTGCAATTGAGTGACTTCACAAATATAAAACCCTATCTGAGTGACTCGTGTGGAATTTACAAAAACAAACACTTTCCCTATGTGAGGTGTCTGATATAATGTCTATGCCTGACAAGTTATAAACTGGTAAACACTTGTTAATGATAAAATGATTTTTTATCCACGTCATGATAAATGATCTTGTTTTTTTGCTTTAATTGCTTGAGGGCAAGCAATAGCTAAGTGTGGAGGGATTTGATAACGCCTAAATTATACATGTTTTTGGCGACGTTATTTGCATTTATTTTATCATTTCTCGTAAACTTTTGGTACTTAATCAAGTATATTTGCTATTATATGTTCTTAGGTATTGTGTCATGGAGAAATGAAAGAATACAGAAGATAAGAAGCTTTAACGAAGAAGTAAACTCCAATAAGATCCCCCGACACCTGTCTACTGTTTTGGCCATAACTCGGTCATACAGTCTCGAATTTTGTTGATTCAAGCGGTCACGGAAAGAGAATTTAATTATCTAAATTATGGAAAAACGTTCAAAAGCTGAAGTATTACCAAGATTTCTGGATTTACTATTGAGTACAACATATTTTATGGAGAAATAATTAACTCGCGAATCTGGTCCATAATCCGTCCACATTCATTCTCAACTTGGTCCCCAAGTTACCTTTACATATAAATCACCACCATATGTGTTTAGACAAAATTTTTTTTTTTTCCAATTTTTTTTCTCTTAATATATCCTCACATACAAATCTTAAGAAGAAGACTCCTAAGGAAAAGGGCCAAAGTTCGGCACTAACTTATGTATATTGTGGCCGCACTTCCTGATCGTTTTGTTCCCAAATACTGCCTGCACAATATTTTCTTGTGCGCTGCACTTTCGTTCAAACTTCCCAAGGAAATGGTTAAAGTCCCAATAAATGCTAAGTGCATTAACTCCCTAAGTGTGCCACACTTTTTCTCAAGTGCACCGCACTTCTACCCGAAATCAGCCTATAAATAGAGAAGGATTTCTCTTATTTTACACAACCTCACAACATTTCTTCATCAACCCCACCATCTAATCACGAATTTCAAGGGTGGTGACAACACCTTAAGGGTTCGGGTTATAGATTGTAAATGACATATGAACAAGGGATTAAAACAAGATCTAGAGGTTGTGTAAAGTGAAAAAGATGTTAACAGCCCTATTAATGAGAGTTTAAGTGATAAAGAGATGGGTAAGGTGTATGTGTTGAGAGAAAAACCACACACACTTTACACACTTTACAAAGTGAGCTATACCCCTCATGGAATAGTATGGTGGGGGTTGGTATTTTTTAGTCCTAGTGACAACAATATCATACTTAGTCATTATTAGTCCTTATGTCACACTATAAATGAACTATGGTAATTCCGGATATGTCTACCTTATTTTAATGGATAACAATTCTTCCCCAATATGTGGACATACGGAATTACTTACAACGTTCCTATCAAGTACAAATACAACACAAATAAAGTCTTCCAATGCACTTCTAAAGCTGAAGATATCTTCTGAGTTCTCCTAGTCTTAAAACTTGTACTCCAGCTTGGAACTTCATTGTCTTTGCTTGTTCTGGAACCATTATAGTATGCATGACTTGGATTAACTTCCCCCAATCCATGCAGCATGTCTTGAAAAGCTTTCTTCATAGACTCCTTTTTGGCGAAGTTTCTGAATCAGCTTCCCCCCAAACCAACATTCCCTATCTTAAGAGATTCTGAAACTTTAAAGTAGCGTGAACAATCTTCTACTTGTCATTGACGTGCACAGCAGAAGAAAATTTGTAGAAGTCAAAACTACACCTAAAATACTCAGGCTTGCTTTTCATTAGGGCTTGGATGAATATTCTTCGGGGTGTGCATGCGAGAATATCAGCAACATTTCTTCTCACGTATGCAGAATACTTCATAAACCATACTTGGTAAAGTAGTATACACTACTTCCCCTTGGAAGTTAACATGGTAACATCAAAGTCAACTAAGTCCCGGATGTACACATTTTCCCCCATGATGGATGCGAACTCTCAGAAGCATCATTGATGTGTACGCACATGTACTCGAGAAGTTCTTGTCTTAAGCACAAATCTTAAAATCCAAACAAAGCACATTACTTAATTGTCTTCAGAATATCATTGAGAGATGAAGCAAGAATCAAGAAAACTTGGTCATAATCAAGGTATTGTATTGAATGTCGTGAAGAACCTTGAAGGTAATTTGGCTTCTAGATTTGTGAAAGTACCTTTGTCTTGAAAATGCAGTGCGTATTGCTGTTACATCTCAACCATTAAACTCTTGGCTAACTTTTTTTTACCAACCTTGTATTCTGTTCGGATATTGTTGTGATCATCTTGTGAAGTTAAACCCGCTATTACCAAACTTGAATAAATGAAGTAAAATTCCCCAAATTTGTTACTTAAGCTTGCACTGTTGTGATTGAAGAACGGTGCAAGATTAAATCTATACGTACTCTATACCCTACCGCATAAGTATAAGAAGTATAACACCTCTTGAAATTATCCACATCGACTTCTGCGTGTGACACTGAGTCTTACATCGTAATCCTGTTAATGATAGTATCAGGTTGTAAAACCAACCACCCCTAACTTCTGGTAACTTGATAATTCAAGTCTTAATCATATTGCTTTTATGCTCAAGCAAGTCATCAATCGATAGATTGGGTTTAAAGAAAAGGGGTAGCAAATAGAAGGAAGTCTCGATGATGAAATAAGTAGACGCCTTCGTGAACCTAACTTCAATCTCAAATAAGGGATACCCAATCAACTTCGTGAACACTTGTCATCGTAATTCGAATCTCTAGCCGTTTGTCATTTATCGAATCTCTTCAGGATCTTTTTAGCGTTATGTATCATGTTTGTTGTGTTGTTGTTCGAGAATGTCGTTAAACTAGGACAAATATTGTTTTGAATTGTCGTTAACGAGTCAATATTGCCTAGCTCAACTTTGTCGTGAAAGTATTACATATATATATATATATATATATATATATATATATATATATATATATTCGTGTCTCGGCTTAATCCAATATCAACTAATACACTTAACAGCCCAATCTAGATCTTTTAAGAATTTGCGGCCTAATTCCAATAAGACTAGCAAATCACCATCATATAACACATTTGGCCCATGAGAAATTTGCATGAACCGACCCAAAATAATATCCGGCCCATTTTGTTTGTCCAAAATACTTGGCCCATCTAAAAAATTAGGGATAAAAAGTTTACTTATCCCTAAACTTACTCACACATGAACCCTAATCCTTCTCACATTTCGTGTCACACATTCAAACCGCCTGTCTCCTACTCTCCTCTCTTCAATACGCGGTGATCAAAAATTCTTATCCCCAAAATTAAAATAGATCATTTATCCCTTTAACAAAGATAAACAGTCACAAATCTACACCTCTTCTCAATTACCCATTAATCCATTCACAGACAACTCAAATACACGAGTGACACACACCTTTTTAATCATTTAATATGAGCCATACAAAGAAGCGGCTTCAAGATCATGTCAATGGTCTCGGGTAGGTTTGTTATTCGGTTTTGAGTGTCAATCGAAAAATAGGAAGGATGAGACATTTTTGTCTTTGTTCTTTCTTTAAATTCGTAAATTGAAAGAGGGTTTCATGACCTTTACAAAGATCAGTGATGATGATTTTCGATCGTGTCTTGATCGTTTGAAGGTCTTGAATTTGTTGTAACACACGAAACGAAAAAGAGATGAGATAATTGTTGTTTTTGTTTATAGTTTGAGTTTGATGTTGGAGATAGTGATGTAGGTTTGTATTGTGTGGAAGGGATTAATAGAAAAATTAGGTGTGGATTTGGTAATGAGATTTTAAAAAAAATTGGCAGCATAGCGTTTTGTTTTTCTATATAAATGGGTCTTCAATCTTGGCAAAACGCAACGTCACCAAAACGCAATCAAAACTGTCAAAATGCAATGGTCAAAACGCAGTTGACCACACCAAAACGCAGTTGACCTATCACTTTCAGTACTTTTGTACTTTTTCTTAAAACTGGATCTGGGTTTTTCCTCTTCACCAAAACGTAACCAGGAAAAATAGATATAAACCCAGATATATTTCTTGTCGTCTAAGCACCAAGAAAAAATACAAGCAATAACAAAAATTAGCATCCCCACTGTTATTTCGTGGTTGAATTTTAGGAGAAGAAGATCACTTGTATCACGAAAAAAAGAACTAAAAAAATAGCAAATGAAAACAGTAACATGAACAGTGGAAAAACTAGTATATGATAGTGACTATGGAACAGTTAACATGAAACATGTCCGAGACATAACAACAACTCATGTTATCATTACAACCGTCAGCTCTGATTGCCAAATTGTAGATTGTAAAATGACATTTGAACAAGGGATTAAAACAAGATCTGGAGGTTGTGTAAAGTGAAAAAGATGTTTAAAGCCATATTATTAGAGTTTAAGGTGAAGGAGATGGGAAGAGTGTATGTGTTGAGAGAAAACACACACACTTACACACTTTACAAATGTGAGCTTCACCCCTCCATGTGATAGATGGAGGGGTATTTATAGTCCTAATGAATACAACTTTCAACTTAGTCATTTTTAGGCCCTTATTTATGTCACCCCCACACAACTATAATGAACTATGGTGAATTCCGATATGTCACCATATTTGAGGTAACACGGGTCGTTGGAATCAATGCTTGGGTTTTAGAATAGCTTTTCGTTTGGGAGAGAACTAATGTTGAATCGTTGATCTTGTAAATGTTGGTATAATTTCTACAACTCTTTTAATATGAAGTATTCTGGAATTTATATGAATGTTATGTGTTTTGTTACTTTGATTATGGAGTAGTAATCATATGTTTGTTTGGGCATAATGTAATCTTGGATATGGAGTGTTTGGATATAAGTTTATTGAATTGGTAAAACATATTTTATACCAGAATATAGGCTGAAAGGGTTCTTTTATATATTGTGTTTTAAACATTCCACGTTATTATTAGTGATTATAATAACTTATGAGCCGAAAGGATTTGTTGTTACTTGATCGATATATCTCTTGTTATCTTTAAAAGCTGAAAGGATTTATAAACTTGTGATAACCTTCTATTTTCTAAATTTAAAACACTATTCCAAACACATCATTCTCCAAGTGATCATTGCCTAAACAAACATACCATAATCATTTGATTGAATCATCCTTTAATTGCTTTCTTTGGATTATTCGATATATGCTCGTCTTGGTTAATTTGATCTGTGACAATCATCTTAGCCTTATCACCTGAATTACAAACCTGTGATAACTTCAATTCTTGTGGACCCGTCAGGGCCACTTACCTAAAGCTTACTCATAACAACGGGTTATACTTCCCAAGTGTTGTGTTTTTCGTAAAATGGGTATCTCTAGTATTATAAATTTAAAACTTGGGAAACACACATCAAGTCTTTTGCTCCGGTTGCAAGATTAGAGGCTATAAGGATTTTTCTCGTGTTTGCCGCTCACATGAACATGGTCGTCTACCAAATGGATGTCAAGACTGCGTTTTTGAATGGTAATATATGGGAAGAGGTTTATGTAAGCCAGTCGGATGGTTTTGTGGATCCAGATAACCCCAATCATGTGTACAAGCTAAAGAAAGCTCTTTATGGGTTAAAACAAGCGCATGCGTTTGGTATGACATGTTGTCTTCATTCCTGATATCCCAAGACTTCTCTAAAGCATCTTGTGGATCTCTATGTTTCATCAGTGTAAGGAAGGCAAAAGGAATACTTCTGATACAAGTATATGTTGATGAATTTATCTTTGTTGAATCTACACCTGAACTTTGGAACTTATTTGCTAAATATCTTGTGGTAAAAAGTTAAGATGTCAATGTCGGGCAACAATCTCATCATATCTTAGGACTATAGATTTTTTCAAAAATCCCAGAGCATCTTTATTAAAACCAGTCAAATTGCAATTGAATCTTTAATGAAATACAATTTTGATTAGTGTGACCCATGTGGATTACTCTCATGGTGGTGAAATCCAAACTGGCATAAGGATTAAAAGAAGGGATAGTAGTTGATCATTCACACTATCGTGGCATGTTTGGAATCCTATTTTATCTCACTGCTAGTAGACCCTTGACCTACAATTTGCTATATGCATGTGTCGCCATTTCTTGCTAGGCCTTCCGAAAACGCAATTTACAATGCGGTCAAAGGTTCTTTTCGGTATCTAAAAGGAACAGTCATCTCGCGGGACTATGGTATTATCCGTAGGATTCTTCAATTGCTTCTAACAGCATGTGTAGATGCGGACGTTTCCATGCTGGTTGTCAAGAGAAACGTCGTTAGCATCATCTGGTGAGTATGCAGTGTTTGGGAGATTAGACTTGTTAGCTGGTCATCAAAAAGGCAGAAAAGCGCTGTGATATCCAGTACGGAAGCTGAATATATTGCTATGTCGGGATGTTGTGCTCAAATCCTTTGGATGAGATCACAGCTTACCGACTATGGCCTTGGATTCAATAAAATTCCAATGTACTGTGATAACAAAAGCGCTATTGCCTTAAGCTGCAACAATGTTCAACATTCTTGGTTTTCGAAGCATATAGACATTAGATTTCACCTTTATCAAGGAGCATGTTGAGAATGGGGGTGATTGTAGTTTACCTTTGTCAATAAGAGTAATCAACTGGCGGGCATATTCACACAATGCCCTTGCTAAGAGAAAGATTTGAAATTTCTTATCAACAAGTTAGGTGAATGTGGAGTTTTCACGCGGAGACTTTTAAAACAATGGCAGATGAAGCTTGATGAACTAGTGTGGTACCTATTCAAATATCATGTATCATATGTAAATATATATTATAAACCATAAAAACAAAAAGATTTTTCATTTTTTGAAATAATTTATAAAAACAAAATACAAAAATATAAAATTCATAAAACCAAAGAAAAATTAAAAAAATTAAGAAAATATAAAAAGAGGTAATAATGACATGTCTTCTGAAAATCGATAACATTTACGGTCTTAGAAATGTCATTAAATAATGATACAAAAAGGGGCTGGTAAATGATGGTTCGAGCAGAAGTTCAAAGTTTCAAAACATGCCAAAATGGCTGGTATTATTTCTAATAGCAAAGGCAAGTCATTTCAAAAAGAAAAACTTGAACTCATACGGGAATTTATTCTCGGGCCATGGTCTACTTTATGGACATGCAATGGCTTGTGATTACTTTGCATCCAACCGTGCTTCTATATTTCATGAGTGTATGTGGCAGTGCGATTATGTGTGAATAAGAGAATCTTATTTACAATTGGTGTTTGTTTTCATGAATAAAAACATTCCTTCATCAGAAAATGCTTTTTAGGACTTTAGACTTCTCAAAACAATGAAATACTGCTCTTTAAATTGAAAATGGGGTCATTGTTTGGAGGGGGAGAAATATGTCAAATATCTTCTTCAAATATTCTTTGCATAAATGGATAAAAGGTTTTTTTTTCAAAACAATAATTGAATTTCATTTTTAAAGGATAGTTTATTAAAATTTGTTAAGTGTGCCTTTATGTTATTTGTTTATGCTCTCTTGAGTGTGAATATGTGACAGTGTAAGTTGTTAGGTATATTAGTTGAAACTACAAGGACTTAATGTGCCATTGTGCTAATTGTTTTTATGCCTAATCAAACTCATATTCAAAAAGGGAAAAGACCTCATCATTTAGGGGGTACATGTGTCAAAAACTAAATTAGTTTTATAACACACCCACCCCACGATCAAACACACACACAACACACACTCCATTTTTTAAACCACACCAACTCGATCGTCACATCTTCCTTTTCCTCGTTAGATCAAATTCGTGCTTAAGGTATAATGTGAACTATGTTCATTACATCTTAATGAACCTACAACTTAGTCGAATCACGTTTTTATAAGGTTTTGATCAAGAAAACCATAAGTATTGAATTAGGGTTCTTCAAAAATTGAAACTGAGTAAAAACTCAAATTGATTAAGGGGTTTTGTTCCTCTAAGGATGTAATTAACTCGTTCATAAGAGTTCTTGATAACAATAACATATGAGTATGATTTGTGTGATTCTAAATGTCGAAAATATGGGATTTTGAGTTTTAGTTGAAAATTTTTGTGGGTTTTGTGTGAAACATGTATTATATACATCATTGATCTGAAAATGTGCTTTAAATTTCATATATGATATAAGTGTTCTTGGTGCGAATGATTTTATTGAAATGGATTGTCTCGTTTGAATACAGTGTTGTTGAATCTGAGAGTTTTAAATGTCGCTAACATGTTGTTGTGAAAACAATGACACTAAATTATTGAATTTGAGGTGAAAAAACACTTGAAAACTCGAATTGAAATTCAAAATTTGATATTCCTTTCCGATTTTAGTAAGATTAGTCCATCCCGAATTTCGCAGGTCTTGACTACATTACGAATTCGCAAGAATTCTTAGTTTCTCCACGAATTAACAAAGCTAGGTGTTCTCCGACATTTGCAGAACCATTAGCTATACCCGTTATTTACAGGGATCATTGATTGTCCGAATTTGCGGATTGACAGTAGTGTCTAAATTTGCAGTTTGATGTAGGACACGAATTCGCAGACCCCTTTAGTATCCGAATTCGCAGATTACAAGTAGTGTCTGAATTCGTAACACGCAGTAGAGTCTGAATTCGCAATAAGCAGTAGCAGTAAGCAATTCCTCATTTACGCTTTAGGGATGAATCGCAAAGAGCTTTATAATTTAAATTTGCAATAACCATTAGGGTCCGAATTCACAATTGTCACCTAATCAACCAGTTTTAATCATGATTAATGGACTCAAAAAGGCTATTTATCATAGATCACTTATGTTGATCAAGTTTATAACAAATCGTTTGTAGCTTGCTTTGTGCTTTTAGTCAACCTTTAGATAAATCAAGAAAACTAAGGTTGAATCCTTGATGATTATGTATATATTATTATTAACTATGCCGAATCTATATATATACTCAAGAAGAACAATAAGATTAACATAGAATATTCTCTCAACTTCAAATATATTGCACTAATAACAAAACAACTATATGTTTTGTATACACTAATGTACTTTGTGTTGTGTTCAATTGTCTATCTAACTATGTCGTAGGGTTCCTTTTATACACTAAGGAAAACCCTAATAGGCTTACAAAACGCGTTAAGAGATAATGCATATCTATTCCTATTATCTCTGCCATATCTCATAAGCAGTACTATACAATTACATAGCTAGTACTAATTACTAACTAAAAGTACTTACTATTACGGCAGCTGTACTAACTATAATAGCTAAGCAGTACTAAAAGAACTTAGACTTATTTCTTCAATCTTCATTAACAACATTAAGTCTTCACTAGCAGTATTAATCTTGAGCCATCAGTATTAACTTGTAGAAGCTTTAGAATCCTAAGAATCCTCCCCTAAACTTGTGATTTACTCTTAAATCCCAAGTTTCTTCTGGATTAGATCTTCTTTTATGTCTGAGGATTCTTTCAAACACTTTACTGCCTTCTCTGACAATCTGTGATCATGTAAACTTGATTAGTCAAATGCCTTAGAAACTTTCTGCTTCAGCTTTATTTTCCAGTTAAAGCATCTTTCATGTGTTTCTTTAGTTGGTGGATACTTTTTCTCTACAAAATATAAATAGGTCATCATAAGTACCATCAACCATCAGTGTGTTGAAAGTCCACAAGTTCTTAATACAGCTTCCAAATGATTATTTCTACTAGTTTGGATTCTTCCAGAGTCATATCTTGCTTAGGATCTATAGTAATCTTCATTATCACCCCATAACATCAAATTGTATCCTTTTTGGAGTGTTATCTTGATAATCTTTCAATTAACCAACCTGTGATAAACCTCTAAGTCATGTCTATCAAAACTTTTCTGGCATTACTCTCAAAGGTTTTTTGTAACTAGTATTTTACATCAGCCCTTATATTTGTAAAACATGCATACTGTATAAACTTTGTGATTACCAATCAACATTAGAATACCTAGTATGCAAGATTTCAGGATCTTACAATTTTCTTCCTCATCTGAACTATTGTCAACCACTTCTTAATTCATCTCTTTATCTTCCTCATAATTAGATGTTTCTATTTCTTTCTTCTGTTTCTTCTGGGCGTGTATTGACCTTGTTTGTCACGTCACTCTTCTTCTGCTAGTGTTTTTTCTTCTAATTCTAACAGGTTCTTTTCAATGACACTGGATAGCTTTTACTACTTCTTCTTCAAACCTTCTCTTATTCCACTGTTTTGAAGTTTCTTCTTTCTCTGGTTTAGAAGAATCTTTTTCAACTAAAATAATAACAAAATGTCAATTTATGGTCATGGCGTTTCCGCCAAGGTTTTAAATACTTTTGGTCTTGTTGAAAAAAAGGAGCATTTCAAAAATACTTCCTTAAAATTTTCTACACATTTTGATATTGCCATTTCATCATTGTCAATCTTCTATAATCACTAGTCCACCAAATTGTTCTTCATCTCCCAAACACCACTAATGCTACCTTTTCCATACTAGTAGTAAATATGATCTTTCTTTTGTTAGTCTATCATAACATCTTGCATTGCATATACACGTGTTGATTATATATTCTTGTTTGATTATTTGTTTTGTCGTCATCTTGGTGTTTGATAACTATTCATTTAATTGAAAAATGCGTAATCCTTAGGAAAGGTTTTGTTTTATTTTAAATTCTTTTATGCTTGTATTCGTTGTACTAAATGTTAAGGCTTAAACATGATTTGCATGATGCTTGAAGTAATTTTGTCTCTTATATGATGTCTCGTATGATCTCATAATTTATCATTTTTATACATGCTTAAACATGTTTTGCATAATCTTTTCATCTTCTTCCTTATTTGACATTGCTACATAATTTATTTGCTTCTTGTGCACTTATATAATGTCAAAGTAAATTTGGTATTCATGTAGAAATCTATTAATTTCTTTTACAGCAAGTTCATTATCTAAAACACCATTTTTGGATTCGTGCCTACTCGTTTCCTTTGTTCTTTATCTTTCACGTCATTGTTAGTGCAATCGATTTTCTAATCTAAATCATCTATATCATTAAACTTGTGTTTAGTTGAACTGTTTGGTACATGTTCTTGCATGAATATTTGTAAAACCTAAAAATTTAAATAAGAGTAAAATGACCAAAATACCCCTAATGCAAGAAAATTTCATAAAAGCTTAAATAAAATTCATTTAAATGTTAGAAATTATAAAAATGCAACATGTGACAATTATGAAATTTTTGTAAGATTTAAAATACCTTATGTTATACAAGAAAAATAATTAATAATTATTTATATATATTTAGCCAAAATTAATTAATATTTATGTAATTATATAATACAAATTAAGCTAAATAAAATAGGATAAATATAAAATAAATTATGCAATCTTAAAAATCTGATTTTAATCTATTTAGAAGCCCAAAAATTCGGCAAAATACCCTATTATATTTGTTATTCATTTTTATTTGATTTATCCTAAAAACAAGAAATACCAAAACCCTAAAAAAAACTAAAAGAGGCGGCACATAATTTTTCCAAGGCTTGCACGATTTTTCTAAGGTGATTTGAAGGTCAAGGAGTGTGGGAAAAATAGTGGGAAGTTTGTGGAGTGATTGGTTCGATTTTGGTCATTGTTTTGGGTTCGAAAAGCTCTACCGGGTTCATAAATTCATAAAATCACTAAGGATCATCAAAGGTAATTTTTTAACTCATGTTTCATCATATTAATTCGTTATATACCTGGGAAAAATGTTCATGCATTTTATTTTGATTTTATAAATTAAATCATATTGGAAACCCTAATTTAGAAATGAAAATGAAATCGGCACAAATAACATTTGTAAAATTGATTTTATATTTTTATAAGGTTTTTCATATCACATATAACTCAGAGAAATTGTTGGAAAAATTTAGAAGTGATTCGAATAATTATTGGAGATTTATCATTGTTTGCCAATTTTCGAAAATAAGGAAAAAGGAAAGAATAAAATTAGGGTTAGGGTTTTGATAATTTTTCCAGGAACATTTAATGCCAATGATTGAATAATAATTATGTTGGTGATTGGGAAAAATTTATTTAGGGTTTTGTGAATTAATTTGTTAGCCGAATTGCTATTTAAAAGTATAAGGACTTGTTTTGTAATTTCTGAAACTATGGGTTCTGTTTTAGACATGTTACTAAATTTAATATATTCTGTATAAAATAAGTTGGGGGGTATAAAAGGTCATATTGATATTATTTTGGATTAAAGATGGTTAATTACATATAATAAGTAATTGGAAAGTAATTAATTAAAATAGAGGGACTAAAATTGTAAATTCTGAAAAGTATAAGGTTTGGTTAGTATTTAATGTATAAAGTATGATTTTGTCATATTTGAATCTATAAGGGCTTGTTTTGTAATTATGGATAATTAAAGATAATGTTTAACTAATTAATAAACCAAAAGGACTAAATATGTAAATTATGTAAAATTAAGGGTTTGACTTGTAAATACAAAAAATGGAAGGTATAATCTGAATAAAATATGAAACTTTGATATTTACACTTTTAACCTTAAAATTTGTTGTTTTTGCATATTAAACCCTAAAATATGGAAAGTTACTAAATATGGAAAGTTGGCATATTTAACCCTAACTTGTAAGGTTGACATATTAAGTCCCTAAGCTATTTCATAAATACTTAATAGAATCTCAAATGATGAATATTCACTAATCTTGAAAGTTACTTAAAATAGAAAGTTACCTAAAAATGGAAAGTTATAAAAAAGGAAAGTTACTAATTTTGGAAGGTACTAATTTTGGAAAATGTTACCTAAAAATAGATAGTTACTAAATAATGGAAAAGTTAATAAAAATGGAAAGTTACTAAATTGGCAAATAGTTTCTAAAAAAAGTGTAACTGTTATATGAATGGTTTGTAATTCGACATTCATCATTTCTTTAGGTTCGGTCAAGTGGGAGTGATTTTGCATATTTCTGTGGTGTTTTTCTTTGGGATTGCTTTGCTTCGGGATAAGTACAGATATCTGACTCTTTTCGTTAAGGGTTTCATGACATATTCCCTCTTTATCTTGATTTTTATGTGATTTGCGACATTTGCTCTGCCTTTTATTTGTTCTCTTAGATGATCTGTCATTATGTTCCTCATATGAACCCTGCTTGCGACCTTTGATATTGAACCTTTGGCATCTGAACCTTTACTTTGATTCCTTTGAATATGAAACTTTGATATGACTTTGCTTTGAAACCCTTCAGTTTGAGAAACCATGCTACATATTTGTTAATAGCCATGAAAGTAACATGGGACGTGCATTGATCGCACTTTGGCAAATATGACTCATGTGTGAGTGAGTGATTTGTCACGCCGTCAACCATTTGATCTTATATGTGCACTATGAAGATTATATTTGGTTAAGGGGGTAGGGATGCATCTAGATTTGTTTTGTATTCGATGGTTTATGGAATTATGGTATTTGGATATTTGGTGACTGTTGATTGGGTGCATTCCACGTTTTCACAATTTTGGAGTTCGCGACTCCATGGTTACTATGATTTGATTTGTTTGGGCTTGGTGATTGAACTTAACTTAATTTGATTCTCTGATTCATCTTACCTTACACTATGATTTGATCTTTTGAATTGTTTTACACCTCCTACATTTGGATCCTGTTGATCATGTTTTGTGATAATCCTTTGTACCTTGTATCGTATCTTTGACTTTCCGTTATCTTTTTGGTATTCGATATATATATTATCTGTTCTGGGCTTAGTAAGCTCAGCCGCACTTTTTTTTCTTGCTGGCAGGTATCTAAGATAGGACGCTGGGGTTTTGCTTTCTCGATATGAGTGCTGAGTGTGGAAATACCCTTAGAGATCTTAGTTTTGTATATGAATGTTTCTTTCCATGACATTTGTTATTTCTGTTTGGATATGGTTATCCTTGAGAAACTTATGTACCTTAAGTCGTGTTGACTTTTCCTTTGGTTATTTATTTTAAGAACTTCCGAGTTATGAATTGTTATGATTACATGAATGCTTTTGATGTCACACCATATTTGTAATACTTCTACCCTTTTTGGGTCGGGGCGTTACAATTTATGGTATCAGAGCTGCCAGGTTAATCATGACGAGGTCTTATGACCTTAGAGCTTAGGCTATGACCTGTGAGGATTGGGTAGACATTAGGTTCCTTCTGCGTAACTCTCTTCCGTAACCTATCTTGTTTTCGTTTGCTAATCGTTTTCTCGATCGTTCAGATGGTGACTACTCGTAGAAACTTAATATAACTCCTACATCATTAATTGAGCGTGTAATCATTTCAACCCCAATGGAAGAACCTATGATTATTGTCCAGTGATTATGTTAACCCGACCTCTAGTTTTGATTGATCGTATTCATCATGCGAATTTACTTCTATCCATCATGCTCGACATTTGATGTAATTCTTGGCTGGATTGCGTTGGCTTCTCATCGAGCTACCATTGAATGCTATGCTAGGACTGTGATCTTTGGTAACGTTCGCCAACCTGAATTTGTTTATCATGGTTCCTCACCGCTCTTTATGTCCGTTTTAAACTTATTTGCTATGAAGGACGTACCTTCTATGATTTTCCTCATGGGTGCAAGGTTTTCTGGGCTTTGTTATGACACTTCTTTGGAGAGTCTATATTGAAAATCTTTCTGTTGTTTCGTGTATTCGCTGATGTTTTTCCCGATGAACTTCCCTGGACTTCCTTCGGCTAGGAGATTGCATTTGCATTTGAGTTAATTCCCGGTGCTGAACCTATCTTCCAAAGGCTCCGTATCGTTTGCACCTGTTGAATTGAAGAGTAAAGGAGCAGAGCAGTTACAACGAGATGTTCGAGAATGGCTTTATTAGGACCCAGTGTTTCGCCTGTGGGGTGCACCGGTCTTATTTGTTATGAAGAAAGTGGGAGTCATGCGCTTGTGTATTGGATTACCGCTGAATCTCATCCATTATTACGATTCATAACGCTATCCTCTTCCGTGAATCGAACGATTTATTGACCAACTGCAAGGGGCCAAATATGTTCTAAGATTGATCTGCGATCTGGTTATCACCAGCTAGGGGGAGGGGGGTCTGGAGTTTCGTTCTCGTGCGAGTAGCAGGATATTTCTAAGACGCTTTTCGTCGCGTTACTGGCCACTACGAGTTCTTGGTATGCCATTCGGTCTGACTAATGCTCCTGCCGTTGTTATGATTTGATGAAAGTATTTTCCTCGTGTACCTTGATAAAGTTTCGTTATTGTTTTTCATTGACGACATCCTGTTTACTCAAGTTTGAGAAGAACATGAGCGACATTACGGATTGTGTTGGAGATTCTTTAGACATAGAAGTTGTATTGCGATAGTTGTCGAAGTGCGTAGTTCTGGTTTTGTTTAGCAAGTCGGCTCTTCGTTTCCTTGGTCATATTTATCTGCAGACGGCAATCATTATGGATCCATCAAGAGTTGAAGCTATCACAAAATGGCGAGACCTTTCCTACGGTGACGGATGGTGAGAAGTTTTCTGGGCTTGCTGTACATTACCGACGTTTTATTGAGGTTTTCTTCCGATTTGCTTTACTCTTACCCAGTCTGATGAGAAGGAGTGAGATGTTTGTGTGGACTGGTATATATAAATGCGGAACGTTTCAGGAGAGTTTTGAGGAATTGAAACGGAGATTGGTTGAATTCTTTAGTAAGTCTGCTCCGATATTGTATCTTCCCCTAGGTTCCCGGTGGTTTTCAGATATACAGTGATGCATCGAAGAAAGGTTTGGGTTGTGTTTTGATGCAACATGGGAAGGTGATCGCCTACGCTTCAAGACAGCTGAAGCCTTATGAAGTAAATTATCCAACCCATGATCTTGAGTTAGCTGCGGTGGTTTTTGCATTGAAGATCTGGAGACACTATCTGTATGGTGAAGCTTGTGATATATTTACAGATCATTAAGAGTTCTAAATATATTTTTACTCAGCGAGAACTTAACATGAGACAGAGAAGATGGTTGGAACTTTTGAAAGATTATGACACTAACATCCAGTACCATCCGGGCAAGGCTAATGTGGTTGCCGACGCACTTAGTCGAAAATCTGGGATGATAGCTTGTTTTGATTCCATGATCCTTCATGATTTAGAGCGTTTGGATGTTGAGCTATGTGTACGAGGTTCTGGTGGCTATTGGGCGAGTATGAGGATAGAGTCTAACCTCATGCTACAGATCAAAGAAGCTCAAAGGGACGACGGTGAGTTGTGGGGTGGGGCTTTTGGTGAGAATGTTGAAGACGGGTTAAACATACTGAGTTTAGTGTTGATGATGACGGTGTTGGGTGGTTTAAGACTAGGGCTATGTGTTCCAAATGATCAGGGCACTTCGCCAGAGGTTATGACGGAAGGCTCTTAGTTCTATTTACTTATTCATCCAGGTTCAACCAAGATGTACAGAGATTTGAAAACAGTACTTTTGGCTGGATGGAAACGGGCTTGGAAGCAAGATGTGGCTACGTTTGTATCCAAATGTATGACTTGTCAGCAGGTCAAAATTGAACATCAGAGGGCTAGTGGTTTGTTACAGCCGTTGGAGATTCCTGTGTGGAAATGGGATGAGATTTCCATGGATTTCGTTACTGGTTTGCCTACTACTCAGAAAAGACATGATGCGATTTGGGGTGGTTTGTTGTATCGGCTAACACAAGTTGTCATTTCTTACCCATTCGGAAGAACTATGGTTTTAGTAAGTTGGCGGAGATTTTTCGACAGGAAATTCGATTAAGAACTGCATGGTACACGACTTCTATTATGTCCGACAGAGATCCGAAGTTTACGTCTCATTTTTGGAAAGGATTACAGAAAGCTGGGGAACTCGTCTTAAGTTCTGTACTTCATTTCATCCTCAGACCAATTGGTCAGTCAGAGAGGACCATTCAGATCTTTAGAAGATATTGTTGAGGGCTTGTGCTTTGGATATATGGACAGGTAGCTGGGATTGAATATTTGTGCTTGGTGGAGTTTGCCTACAATAATAGTTGGCATTGCTAGCATCAAGGACCCATGCCCCACACCAACCCGCCCCACCACCAACAGTAGACCTTTCGATCGTTTGTATGGGTAGAAAATGTCCGAGCACCTATTTGCTGGGATGAAGTAGGTGAACGTTGATTGAAGGTCCGGAGTCTCTTCGAGAATTATAATGGAGAAAAGTGGCTGTTGCTAAGGAGAAATGAAAGAGGCTAGATCACGACAGAAGAGTTTGCTGATAGCATCGACGTGACTTTAGAGTTTCAAGTTGGAGGATCGTGAATTTCTGTATGTTTCGCCTTTCAGAGGAGTTAAACGTTTTGGCGATCATGGGCAAAGCTCATCCTCGATTCATTGGTCCATTGAGATTTTGGAACGTATGAGGAGGATTGTATCTCTGGCGCTTCCTCCGCCAGTTATCGCACCGTTCACGATGTCTTTCATGTTTCTCTTTGAGGGGGGGATTGGGGCAGTAGGGTGGGCGGAGGAGGGAGGGCAGGTGGGGTAGGTCGGATATGGATTTGGTGTCTGGGGGATGTGAGCGGTGCGCTTGGGGATTGGATGTGGTCGGTGAGGGGTGGGGGATCTAGGATCGGGATGGGGAAGAGTGCGATCTGGATTTGGGGTATGGGATGGGGGGGGGGGGGGGGGGGGGGGGGGGGTAGGAGGGCAGTGGTGATTTTGTGTGGGGGTGTGGAAGTCGACGTTGGAGCATGATGATGAACTGGGTGGGTGTTGAGTGATGTGTGGGGAGTGAGGGCGGAGGATACCATTATCATCCATTGCAGGTCGCATCTTATCCTTTTGATCAGATTCAGCGCTGATATGTCTTTGTCGAAGAACCTGAATCCATTCTGGGAATCGTCAGAGAGTAGTCATGAGAAACAAAAGTTATTCCTTTGTGAAGATTCTTTGGAAGAATCACCAGACGCGTGAGGCTACCTGGGACGACGAAGCTAGTATAATGCGAGCTAAAGTTATCCTATTTCTTTGTCTATGTTGGTGTATGTGTTCGTTTGTTCTCATTTCGTTTTCATTCCGTTTCATTTCAATTTTCAGAGGGAGAAATTTTTTTTTAGAGGGGAAGAAGTTTGTTAAAGAACCTAAAATTCTTCATTAGTGTAAAAATTACCAAAATACCCCTAATGCAAGAAAAATTCATAAAAGCATGAATAAAAATTCATTTAAATGTTAAAAATTATGAAAATACAATATATGGCAAATATGAAATTTATGTAAGATGAAAATACTTTATGTTATACAAGAAAAATAATTAATAATTATATATATATAATTATGCCGAAATAATATGTATTTATATATTTATACTTTACAAATTAATAACAAATAAATTAGGATAATTATGAAATAAATTAGGCAATTTTAAAATCTGATAATATCAATTTAGAAAGCCCAAAATTCGGCCAAGAATCCCTATTATAATTCTTTATACATTTTTAAATTGTTAAATCCTAAAACAAAAACAAACCGAAACCCTAAAATCTAAAAGTGGTGGCATAACATTTTTCCAAGGCTTGCACGATTTTTATAAGGTGATTTGAAGGTCAAGGAGTGTGGGAAAAATAGTGGGAAGTTTGTGGAGTGATTGGTTCGATTTTGGTCATTGTTTTGGGTTCGAAAAGCTCTACCGGGTTCATAAATTCATAAAATCACTAAGGATCATCAAAGGTAATTTTGTAACTCATGTTTCATCATATTAATTCGTTCTACACATAAGAAAAATATTCATGCATGTTATTTTGGTCGAATTAATTAAAATATGATCGAAACCCTAATTTCTAGCTAGTATTTAAATCGGCATAAAAACTATTTGTAAAATTGATTTTATATTTTTCTAAGGTTTTTCATATCACATATAACTCAGAAAAATTGTTGGAAAAATTTAGAAGTGATTCGAATAATTATTGGATATTTATCATTGTTTGCCAATTTTCGAAAATAAGGAAAAAGGAAAGAATAAAATTAGGGTTAGGGTTTTGATAATTTTTCCAGGTGCATTTAATGCCAATGATTGAATAATAATTATGTTGGTGATTGGGAAAAATTTATTTAGGGTTTTGTGAATTAATTTGTTAGCCGAATTGCTATTTAAAAGTATAAGGACTTGTTTTGTAATTTCTGAAACTATGGGGTCTGTTTTAGACATGTTATTATATTTAGTATATTCTGTATAAAATAATTTGGGGGGTATAAAATGTCATATTGATATTATTTTGGATTTAAAATGGTTAATTACATATATTAAGTAATTAGAAAGTAATTAATTAAAATAGAGGGACTAAAATTGTAAATTCTGAAAAGTATAAGGTTTGGTTGGTATTTAATGTATAAGTATGAATTTGTCATATTTTGATCAATAAAGGACTTGTTTTGTATTATGGATAATTAAAGATATTGTATTAAATAATTAATAAACAAAAAGGGTAAATAGGGTAATTGTATAAATTAAGGGTGTGACTTTGTTAAATACAGCACCCCCCACATCCAACCTAAAAAATGGAAGGTATAATCTGATAAATGTCGAAACTTTGATATTTACACTTTTAACCTTGAAAAATTGTTGATTTTGCATATTAAACCCTAAAATATGGAAAGTTGTCATATTTAACCCTAAACTTAGTAGGTTTGACTTATAAGTCCCTAAGCTATTCAAATAACTTAATAGAATCTCCCAAAAAAATGATGAATATTACTAATTGTGGAAAGTTACTAAAAATGGAAAGTTACTAAAATAGAAGTTTACTAAAAGGAAAGGTTACTAAAAATGGAAAGTTACTAATTTTGGAAAGTTACTAAAGATGGAAAGTTACTAAAAATAGAAAGTTACTAAAAATGGAAAGTTACTAAAAATGGAAAGTTACTAAAAATGGAAAGTTACTAAAAATTGAAAGTATAACTTTAATGTATGGTTTATGTATTCTCGAATTCCTCATTTCTTTAGGTTTCGTGGCAAGAGGCGAGTGATTTTGATATTCCTGTGGTGTTTTCTTGAGTATTGCTTTGTTCGAATAAGGTACTGAATTTCTGACTTATCGTTATGGTTTTCTCATGACATTATTCCTCTCTTTCTTTTGATTTCTTTATGTGATTTGCTTACATTTGCTCTAAGCCTTTTATTTTGGTTCTCTTAATCGTTCTTGTCCATTTTGTTTCCATTTGACCCTGCTATGCTACCTTTGATATTTGAAACCTTTTGGCATGAACCTTTCACTTGATTCCTTTGAAATGAACTTTTTTTTTTTTTGTTGGGGATCTGAACTTTGCTTTGAAACCTTCAGTTTGAGAACCAAGCCAACTTACTTTTGTTTAAGCCATGAGGTAACATGCCGTAGTCTTTGGATGCACTTTGGCATAGTATTTAAAATGAAATATCTCATATATTCCCCCCCCTTCATATTTAATTATATTTATTAAATTATGATTATCCGACAGAATATATTTCCCGCAGAATCATTATATTTTTTAGGCATGACTAATGTGTGAATGAGCGATTTATATGCCGTCGTCCCCCATTTGTTTATTATATGTGCACTATGAAGATTATTATTGTTTAAGGGGTATGGATGCATCCTAGATTTGTTTTGTCATTCGGATGGATTATGACCTTATGATTTTCTGGATATTAGGTGACTGAATGATTGGGTGCAATCCACGTCTTTCACTTTTGGAGATGCGACTCCGATGGTTTTACTATTGATTTGATTTGTTCTTGGGTTGGTGATTGAACTTAATTTGATTCGACCTTCTGATTCATCTTACCTTACACTATGATTTGATCTTTTGAATTGTTTTACCCTACATTTGTATTCCTTTGATCATGTATTGTGATATCCTTTGTACCTTGTATCGTATCCTTTGACTTTCCGTTATCCTTTTGTATTCGATTATATATATCTGTTCACTGGGCTTTGTAAGCTCAGCCGCACTTTCTTTTCCTGCGGGCAGGTTATTCTACATCTAGGAGCTGGGGTTTTGCTTCAGATTATGAGTGAGAGTTGGACATTACCCTAGAGAATCTAGTTTTGATTTATGATTGTATCTTTTCCAAGACATTTGTTATCTTTCATTTGGTTATGGTTATCCTTTGAGAACTTATGTTCTCTTAAGTCCGTGTTGACTTTTATTCCTTTGGTTATTTATTTATGACTTACGCTGTTATGCTTGTGTTATGATTATGAATGCTTATGATGTCACCACCATATTTGTAATAATTCTATCCTTTTGGGTGGGGGCGTTACAAATATCTTGCTATATATTATATATATATTTTATATATATATATTATAATATATATATTTTATATATAATATATATGTAGAATGGTCTTAAATCTCCTTGAGTCTTCATTCACACCTTCCCTTAATCATCATCTCCCTTTCTTCCAAATCATCCACTCTTTCGTCAAGAAAAGGTTAGATACAAATCTAACGCTCCTCCAAGTAGGTTTGACAACTTGAATATTTCATCCGAAATATTCAAGTATCTTTAACTTGCGATCGCAAACGTTAAAGGTCATATCCGAAAATTCCTATTCAAGCCGTTTAACAACATAAGTTAAAACGCTCTCATTTCTCTTCGACGAAAACATTCTTTCTCTTCGATGAAAGCATTCTTTCTCTTCGACGAAACATTCTTTCTCTTCGACGAAAATATTCTATCTCTTCGACAAAACATTCTTTCTCTTTGACGAAAACATTCTTTCTTTTTGACGAAAACATTCTTTCTCTTCTACGAAACATTCTTTCTCTTCGACGAAAACATTCTTTCTCTTCGAAGAAAACATTCTTTCTCTTTGATGAAAACACTCTTTATCTTTCGATCACACCTCTTCCTTCTCACTCAACCACGCCTCTACAACCATAGAGATGGCTAATCTCTTTCCTCTACTATTTCCGCTACCACCTTTAAGATAACCTTATACCTCGTCATATGATTATTTTATGAACATTCACAATACTCGAGAAGACCACCATCCATCTTGACATTGTCAAGCTCGTCGTCTCTATCTTTGTTTGTTTTCTTTATTATTATTATTATTATTATTATTATTTTCGCGTACGAAACACACCGAAGATACGTCACCATTTCCTTCGGGACAATGTCCAAAAGGAAACATCTACATCGAAAAGGTTACGTCTGAAGATAACATCGCTGACATTCTTTGTTTACCCCTCAAGCGTGAGTCGTTAAATTATCTTCGTCAAGGTTTAGGAATGATGGAACACATCCCATAAATCGTTCTCTTCTTTTCTTCTAGTTTCGATTCTAGTCCGTGTTCCATTCCATGCCGTGACAACTTAACTACTTCATCCAAAGTACTTTAAGTATTTTTAATTAGCGAAATGCAAATTAAAATGTCTCTTTTTGAAAAATTCGTCAATTTCTCAAAACTTCCCTCCCGTTGGTGGTCTGGAGGCCCCAGATCTATTCTGGCGGCCCCTAGATATATCTGGGACCGCCGGCAGCAGCTTGTAATACCATTCAATTTCTGTTCTTAACACTTCCTCTCTTTTGCTACGAGTTGACGTCTACTCCACACCCAAACCTATACCCAATATCTCTCTATAGAATAATGGGTCATCCTCATATCCCAACACTCATAAGCATCGTTGCTTATGTTTTCAAGAGTCAAGTGAATTTCATAACGAAATGCGTCTCATTATCAAACACATTTCTTACAATTGATAGACTTACAATCCATCACTTCATAAATTCATAGACGAAATGGTCCTCACATCTCGCATACGTCTTGTCTCAAATTCATAGATGATTCTTCTCACTCCTAAACGTATCTTCTCTCTTCTAGTAGTCGTTTCATTTATGATAGTCTTTCTACTTCTAAAAGTTTCTTCTCACTTCTAAACGTTCCTTCTCTCTTCTAATAGTCTTGTTACTATTAGAATTCCTCCCATACCCCTTGACAACTTAATTATTTCATCCGAAATATTTAAGTAATTTGTAAAATGCAAATGTCACTCCTTCACAAAACTTTCCACTTTCTAGAAAGTGAAGAACATAAAGAAGATATTAAATCTTCAAGTGTTATTGAGTCACCACATTGTTGAGTCTCTCATTATTATTCCACCATGAAAGAACTACCACCTCATTTCACATCCCACTTTGTTCCTCAACATTGTCAACCAACAAAACACCAAACAAACCTTTAAATTCCCAATCATCCACCTTTGTCTCGATAGGATCATATGCACATCAATTGTTAGTGCAAATGATATATCAATCTTTTCTATCAACCTCTCGTCAACACGTTCCTTCTTTAGTATCGCTCATCCTTTCCCACTTTTCGGCTCTATGGAATCATTTTCATTCACATCCAAGAGCACATCGTCTCCATCCTCGTCTTATTTTTCTTTTTATTCTTTTAAAGTATATATATATATATATATATATATATATATTGACATATTTTGCCAAGATATTAAGTGTCATTCGTCTACTTTTAAAAGGTCATTCTCATAATATTTTTGTGTCAATCAATAAACGAATCCCATTCTTGTTTATTAAAAGTCGGTCTAATCTTTCTCCGTAAACATACGTCTCGATTCTTTTTATTTCATCATTTAGGTTGTTTTTAAAATAATGATTACTTGTGTCTAGTTTCTACTTCTCTTTCAAAGTGTTCTATGATTTAGAATATTAAAAACCTAGAAGTGCATGATGCTAGTTCCCGCTAATACATTTTGTTTTATTGTATATGTGCACTTGTCGTCTAACCTTTGTTTTGTAGCACAGCAATATCATGATTCCAGGGTTCCCCAAACAAGGGTGGAGCATACATCGAGGGGGAGGAACTTGCAACGCGCTCCTTACTCTTTAAATTGCAATGCGAAACTTCTTGAGCATGTATGGTTAATTTATTTGATTCGGATCCGTTAGAGTCGATATACAAGGAAATGATATTATCATGTAGGGAGACGCAATGAGCAAGGGGGAGCTGGAGATTTGGTGGTTTCAGTACGATGATTTGGTTACACCATGATGATAGAATACTTCACTGGGATGATGCAAGCTCGCCTTTATAGGAAGATAGGATTGGGGTTTGTCAAATACAATGAAGGGCTCATTCGTACTCCAAATACTTCATATTTTCCACTTTAAAATCACCCTCAATCTTAAGGTCCTCTTCTCATACCTTCAACTTATATACTTGAAGTACCTACCTTCTTTTCAAGTCTTCTTCTCCTTATAACATCGTCTAAACTATCCAAGGAACACACAATCACCTTCACCTTTATTTCTCACATCTTCTCCTCATACCTCAAACCTATATACTCGGAGCACCTATCCTCTTCTCATTCTCCAAATATATTCACGGATCACGTACCCTCTTCTATGTTTTCGTCTTCTCAAACCTCCAACCTATATGCTCCAATCATAATCCACACTATACCTTTTTGCTTCGACAAAAGGGGGAGAAGGGAGTGTAAACGAGTAACCTTTAAACTTTACTATGTGCTATAGTTTACATATTTTGTCATCATCAAAAAAGGGGAGATTGTTAGTGCAAATATTAACTTGTAATATGTAACGTAAAGTGCGCAAGTTACTCGTAATCACAAATTATCAATGCATACTCGCATCCACATCTCTTGACGTCTCAAGTCTACTTCAACACCGATATTTGTTTGCACTCGACGTAAATCACATAAGGTATGTACAAACAACTTTAAACTTGTAGGATGATCAAAGTAATAAGTTTTTGTCTTAAACATTACATTTTTATAAATGTAACAAAACAATTTCTCAAAAATTAATTAGACAAATTATTTTTGAATTATATGAAATGGTTTTATGTAGTAATTTTTTCAAAATTCAAATCTAGTATTTTTTCCCAAAACAAGTATCACTTTCAACCACAGACCAAGTTTTGTCTCCAAAAAAAGACAAATAATAAGAGCGTCTGTCGAGGCGGTCCCTTAAATAGGCCGGCGACCCTTAATTATCTGGCGGCCCCCTAATATATGGACCGCCGTTTCCTGACAGGCTGTTTTTCAGCTCATATAAACTTGGCGTCACCTTACTATTTTATACCTTACGGCACTAATTTCTTTCAGTTCTTTTTCTCTCTCTAGTTCTTATAAATCTCTCTAAATCTGTGATCATTTCAACTGGTTAATTTTTTTTAAATGCTGATCAAATCTTCTTTCCTTTCCTACCTTTCCTCAAGTGGGCAAGAGAAGAACTTCGGTCATCTTCAAGATCTGAAGTTATCGTAGGTCTAGTTAGTCTCATTTGTAATATGTGTTTACCATATAGATCGACGGTCCATGTCTTTCCTATCTGTAGTTGTGTGTAGTTCCCAAATGATTGTATATATGTTAAATGGGTTGTTTTGTGGGTTGGTTAGTATTTTAAGGCCTTAAAATAAATTGGTGATGTGTTAAATTTGGTTCTAGCTTAAGATTCGGACTCGGAATTTTTGATTTAGTGTCTGAAATTATTGTAGGAAGCGGTTTATGAGTTTAGGCCATAAAACCACAAAGGATTGTTATGTTCGGGCCATAAACTATGGGTTAGGTTGTACCGAAAGAGAATCGACATCTAGTTAAGTGTAAAAAAATAAATATAAAGCTTTCGGTATTAACAGTGTCGAGGCGGACCCTTAAATAGGCCGGCGGCCCTTAATTATCTGGCGGCCCCCTAATATATCTGGGACCGCCGTTTCCTGACAGGCTGTACTCTCGAGTTGGATACTCGAGGAGTGGAGTAGGGTGAAGAGGAGCTTCGTGACCAAATCACTATAAATCATCGTGTCAATTTGCATTTTCTTTTACCCTTCGCTTTACTTATTTATTTACATTTATCGCTTTACTTTTATAATTGCATTGTACTCATGATTGTGTGAATGGTTGTGTATATCCTGTTAGTTAAAGTTGTGTAGCTCTTTATGCTAAATATTGTGAGTGTGGTTATATTGTTAGAATATGCTTTAGCTATTGTAAACCTATGATCGACACTTCTCATATTGCGTCAAACTTGATCGGTGATTTGATACAAAAGATCTAGTCCAAAAACCTCTTCTGGAGGCGGTCTCATAAATCAGGCGGCCCCCTGGTAGAAGAGTGATGTAATTCTTGATCATAAATTTTTTAATGGAAACATATTCACCCCCCCTCTCTATGGTTTCTACAAAATTGTTGTGTTAAAGGCCTCATACAAAAAACAAGTCAAACGAGGGTGGTCAATATGATTAATGAGGGTCAATGGATACGTCAAGTGGGCTTAGTGGACCAATTAGGCTCAGTATCTCAAAAAATAACCCATTTAAGATAGTGGCCCAAATGGTGATCACACCTTCACGTGTGGAAAGAAAAGGGAAACAATCCGAACACAATTAAAGGAAACGCGAAAAGATGAAAACACAGTTGTTAAGGCATCTCCAATATTATCATTAACGCGGTTTGTAATCCGCGTTCTGCCGCGGAGCACGAGAGACTAACTCTGAAATGGACCGATAACCCCAATGACTATTTCCGTTAATTGTTTATGAATTTTAAGTCATGGGTTATCATTCCGTTGCAAAGTTAGTTATTAAGGACTAACTTTGCAACGGACGGATAACCCCAAAGACTATTTCTGCAAAGTCTGGTTTTATTATTTTATTGCCATGAGAGTCGTGTACATTGGGAGTGGGGAGTACTACTTTTTAATATATAGATATAATAGTTGTGATCCTATACAAAGCGGTAAAAATATAAAAAAAGTATAAAAAAGTAGTACAGGCCATCCATTTCCTCCAACACACAGCTTTCATACAAAAACATTAGTGGCAAATTCGTAATAGCATTGGGCGGTGTTGAGAAATAAGAGGGTTAAATCGTTCCTTCCACTCTCAAATTCACCATTTCAACTCATAATTTCACACAATCTCTCTATAATATTTGGGGTTTTTAGGGTTATGATGGTTAATTCACGGTTAATTTATGGTTTCTTTGTGATTAAAGTGAATCTGTTCTAGAAAAGATGAATTCAAATCATAAGTCCATCATTTACGGTTTAATTGTGAATTTATTTTAATTTATGCACGTATAATCTGAATTTAACTACCAAAAAAAAATTAGAACATAGAAGAAAAACTAATAGATTAACATCTTTAAGCGCAACTAATAAAAATGATGAACCAAAAGAAACAAATTTGACTATAGTGCCTGAAATAAATGTAGACGAAAAAGTAGAGCTAATGCGTAAGTTTCTCATTTACGGTTAGAAAGTTCAGTTAAGTTTAGTTTATTCTTGCATAATCTGATTTTAACTAATATAAAATATACATTTTCAGAATCTAGGAGAAGAAGTATCAGAGTAAATAATAAGCCTTAGCTAGGGATAGGTAAAGAAGGTCAAAAAAAATTACAGAACGTCCATTACTAACAGATATAAATATTTAATAATTTAATTTTGTTAGAGCATAAAAGTGTAAATTAATAGTGTCGGATCTTTCATATAATAGTTGGTAGTTAAACTATGTAATATGTTGTTTTGGTTACCACCCTCCTAACACTTGTATAGTTGGGAGGGCAAGCAACTCGTATACTGTAGGGTATAAATACCTCTGTTTATGTATGGTATGTAAACGTGATTAAGAAAAAATTTAGGATGGTTATGTTGTTTGGTAACGTATTAGGAGTTTTATTTTTGTGTGGGGTCATACAAAAAAACAAGAAAACATCACAAATATACGTTTTACCGGTTTTTATGTAATTATATAACTATATGAACGACTCGTGATGCCACTTTTGGAATCAGTAATCTACCAATTGATGTTACACATAATATTACACTAGTTATGAAGCGGAAATAGATCACATATAACATATATAATTAACATAAAAGTAAATACAAGTTTGCATACCTTTTAGCAAATAGCAAACGAACAACGAAGCTAGTTGAACACGCACGTGTGTTCTTTGAGACGTACGAAACCTAAAATCAAGTTACTTAAGTAAGCAACCTCTAAGTGTACCCACACTACACGTTAACTGATACCACCCGAATGGCAGTTCAAGCCTTTTGATATTCAAAACTCGTGTTCTTGAATACTTTACGAAAACCACATGTAATTCCTTATAAGGGGAACGTTTGGATCGGCTCAAAGGAGAGAAGAAGAGAAGAATGAGATGAGAAAAAGTGATTTCCCAAGCCATGTATTTATAGCGTAAAACTAGGGCAACATTGGCTTAAGGAACAAGTTAACTAAACTTTTCCATAACCCCCCCCCCCCATGTAGGCCGGCCCTCGTATGTCACCAAACCCCCTCCCCTCGAGCTTGACTTTTTGACTTATTTAATTACTATGTAAATTTACATATTAATTAAGGGGTTAACGGTTAATTATTCGTAAACGAATTAATTAATGACCGTTAAGTATTATCGTTAGAACTTTTAATATATATATATATATAAAATATAAAATTATATATTATATATATACTAATAAAGTAGTGTCTAGGTGTATACGTGTGTGGCCTCATAAGCTCACGTATTTCTAGCCATATGAATATCAGTATGACGTGAGTATTTCCCAACAACACCAATCCATGAACAATTTTAGACAACCTAACACCCACTCATAGTTATGCTTCTTTTCCTTATGCATAAATAAAAATGCTACACAAAATGTCATATTAGTTGGGGTTATAACCAACAATCTCAAGGAGTGGTAGTGGATACGTGAATATATTATATGCCGCGTCCATCAACAACATGTGTGCAAATGCCCGCCATATATTTATTGATTACGGATGAGCAAAGAATAAATCTTCTAGCTCATTAGTTATATTATTAGGATTAATGTGTAAAATATAACCTTCTCTTTCTAATGAACACATGACTCCCTACATATCTATCTTTCCAGCTTTACCCATCATACGAAATTTGTAGCGTGCGTTGTATATAGTTTTTAACGTAAAGACATTTTCGTTGTTTTTTATTGTCGATACGATATCGCGTGGTTTGACATTTTTTGGGTCAAGTCGTTTACTAATTCATATTCATATTTGTAACACCCCTATTTTTACAATATAGCAGCGGAAGCTAATCTAGGGTATTACTTCATGGAAACAACAATCATAATCATAGAAAACGACCCAAAAGAGACGTTTGTTCAAAAGATACGTTATCATTCATTTCAAATCAGAGTTTTATAAAGGCAGGTCCCAAAATCTAGTTACATACAATGTGAATGATAACAAGTTTTAGCCATCTTCGAGTCCATGCCACTCCGTGCCGTATATTGCTCAATAACCTAAGATAAACATGCTAAAAAGTTAACACAATGGTTGAGTGAAATATTCATAAGGTTTGAAAAACATTTTGAATACAATTCATAGGTCATAATTGTAACAACACAATTATTATGAAAATGGTATTGTTTTATGATCTGGGTCACGTTTTATATACCCGTGTTATTAGTTATAATTGCAACGAATGCAATTAATATGTAGTAACATGGTATTTACTGCGGATTATTGTCTTGTTTTGGTTGTTGGGTCTTGTCTGTATAATTTATCTGGTCAAGCTCATGGGCAACACAAATGACTAGTTGTATATATACCCAACATGATGTTGATTTATATATATAGAGTATTAATGACTCCTTAGTGTAGGTAAATTGCCTATATACCCATGAAATTAAAATATAGTATGAGGTTTTGCTACCTATCCGCTAACTCAAATTGATTCGTAATCACTGAGAGATCAATCCACAATATTCGCGTTCACCCGTAAGTTATTAATGGTCCATGAAAAGAGGACTTTTTAGCATAAGTAACTTAGACCTTAATTGTAATTGGTATATCAGATTAGCATATAACATGTAAAACAACTTGTATTCCTAGTGTTAAGCAGTATATAGTCTTTGAAAATAATCACATGTTATAAGTAAACGCAGTCTTAAAAGAGTTTGTAACAAAGCATGATCCCGCCTCGCGGGTTTTATTAAAACATGTAAATAAGTAAGTCGAGGTTATGAACGTCACAATATCGGTTTTTTTAATACTTGTATATATTAAAAACAATTGATGCATGTTCCCCCTCACAGGTTCTAAAACATTCAAAAGATTGAAAGGCGATGTCTATGAACTCACAATATCTTTTTAAGTACTATTTATATATTAAAAACGAATTGAGCATGTATCCCCTCCGGTTTTATAAACCATTCAAAAGCTTGAACAGGCAAGCTATGAACTCACAATATCGTTTTTAAGTACTTTTATATAGTAAAAAACAATAGAGAGCATGAGGTATCCCCCATCGCGGTTTATAAAACATTTAAAATATTGAAAGGCCCGAGCTATAACTCACCTGATAGGTAGATGTAAATATAATTCTGAAATGAAAGCTCACGACCTTTATCACAACTTAACAGGGAATGTTGATAAAGCAAAATGGATAGTAAAAACAGCCTAGCATTACGCAACCTGAGTAAAAATATGTTGAGTCTTAGGAAGATTGTACTCTAGAATTTAGTTACAAGTTAATAGTTTGATTGAAGAGTTGGAATATTGTAATCACCCGCTTTCGGGCCATCATAATTTAGAAGTCATTCAGTCAACGTTTGAGGAGCTAAGGGCACTTTATAATCGAAAACCAACAACTCAGTCAAACATAATACCAGATGAAACTCCTTAATTGAAGCTCCTAGGATTGATATGATATAATCCGGTTTAATCGTTTTAATCAATATCTGGTAAGTTAAGCACGAAAGCATTAATAAAAGTTCTGTGCTTGTAATAAGGTTTTAACAGTTTTTTATTAACTTTTTTTGTCAAAATTTTACATGTAGACCCTTGAGTTTTTTGAAAAGTGGCAAAATATACCCTCGAAGTGTTGCACTTTACAGTGGTCCCCCCCCCCCCCCCCCCCCCCCACCCCCCCACCCCGCCCTTCGTTGTTTTAAAATATACCAATTAACCTGTACTTTAAAAAGTAACATAATAGACGCCCTATAGTTATAGACTTTGATAAAATGACATATTCTGCCCGTTTAGTTATAAGTTCCAGAAAGTTAACGATATATACCTCTTTCATGGATAATATTACAAAACAAGTCCAAAATTGCCATGAAAAAGCTTATTTTAACATTTTCAATAGACATTTTATAAAGTTATAATAAAAATAAAAATGAAGGATTTTAACGCAAACAAACGAAAGTTTTAGAATAACGATTCTTATGCTAGGAAGCGAAAACGGGTCAAAATTAGGGTTTCAGAAACGTAAACTCAGCGGGTTATTTTTAGTTCAAATTCCTTCCAATAATCAATAAAGAGTTATTTTATTATATTAAGCATGCTAGGAAAGATTAGTAACAACATTTAGCTATATAAACATTATAGTTTTTAAGAAAATCAACGAAATTAGGTTTCGGGTGTACGGTATTTAGGGATCAAAAGTGGAAAAGGAAGCGATGAAATTGAGTCATGAAAGTTTAAACAAGATTTATTTAGGATCATATGAACATTAACAGAGTGTAGGAGCAATATTTAGAATCCTTAGAACCTGGGTTGATCTTCAGGACAAAAATGTGGAAAGAAGTCCGTTTCGGGTAGTATTTCCACTCGTACGCCTTGTATCTTGTTCCCGGGGCTTCAAATCTTCAAAGCTTTGCTTGCTTGATCTTCTTAGATGATCCTAGGATCATAAGGAGCAGAGAAAGGTTGCTCACTTGGGTTATAGAAGAGGAAGTTGGGTGCAAATTGGAATGAAGACATAAGGTCCCTATTTATACTAGTTTGAGACCAAGGAGGTTAAGTAACTCATAAGATCTGATGTGTGACACATAGGAGGCCTAGTGTAAGATGTGTTGAGGCTATAGAATGAGTTGTGAAGGCTAGGAAGCTAGTATGATGGTGTGGACACCATTGAAGGCTGTCGCGGCTGTTGTGGCTAAAAAGAGGGAGATGTGGCTTTGATTTTGGCCATGGAAAGGCTTAAGCAGGTGGGTAAGCTGCTTAGAAGAGTCTAGGGGCTGGTCATGGAGGTTATTGCACATGGGTAAGGTTTTAAGTGGGTTATAATGGGTCAAAACTAACCCGCGGGTCTGTTTTGGTATCTAGGGTTCGAACTCAAGTTTTTGGCCAATATTTTGTGGGCATTGATCAAGGAATGATTAAAACATGTCCTTAAGGGTTGTAATATGAAGTATTAACAAAAGTTAGCAAGTGGTTTGGGTTAAAACGGGTTAAAAATGAAGAAATGAGGTCGCGGGTTCCATTTGGTACGGTTTAGGGTTTTCTTGACTTTCTTTGCTTATAATTCGTGTACATTGGACCAAGATTGATAGATTATTGATCCTAGGTAGTATATAATGGATTACTAACGAGATTTGATTAGTGGTTTAAGCTAAAATGGGTCGAAATGAAATAAACAAGCCGCGGGTTGGATTAGGGTTTATATTGGATTCGTTAGGGTTTTCTAGGCTTTGATTTCTTGCACATTGCCAAGTTAATGATGGATAATGAATTGTAAACTCATTTTATGAGTTTACAATGGCTCTTGATTACTTATTTGAGATTGAAATGGTTAAAAACAAGAAAACGGGTCGAATGATCATTTAGGGTTCATTTAGGGTTTCTCGGATTTGATTCTTGTATAAATGAAATGAGATTATGAAATAGTGATGGTATATGATTGTTATGGTTGTAAAATAAGTTATTATAACTTATTTGAGTGTTGGTTTGGGTTTATAATGGATAAAAATTGATAAACGGGCTAGGGTTTACTATTTAGCTCGGGTTAGGGTTTAGGGTTTTAAGAGTAAAAATGTGTATGAAAGATTATGAATAGAATAATTAGGGTTTACACATTGTATATTGAGTGTATTAGCTTGTACAAAAGTGTTGGTGAAGAAATTGAAGGTAAAACGGCTATTTTGGATATCGTGCTTAATGACTTATACATTGTGCTTTGAAAACTTGTACTTGACTTGGAGGGAGTTTAT
Organism: Tanacetum coccineum; assembly: GCA_026074375.1. Classification (NCBI taxonomy): domain Eukaryota; kingdom Viridiplantae; phylum Streptophyta; class Magnoliopsida; order Asterales; family Asteraceae; genus Tanacetum; species Tanacetum coccineum. Next base: position 16,624 of record BQNB010013443.1, on the reverse strand, counting down.
ATTTCAAATGAAATGTTATATTACATATACATATGATTTAGTAGCTTATACATTCACTTTAGATATTAAATCTTTATGGAATTAGGGTTTAGAGGTATACGATAACGGTTTAAAGCCCGTTTTGATATAACGTTGTGAATGGTACATTATAGGAATAATGTACTTTGTAATAAGGATATGATGATATTGACTTGACATATTGTGATGTTTGCTTGACATATATGAAGACAGGATGACATAGGTAGGTTGCGTGAGCTCGTCTACTTTAGTTATGTAAGTTACATGACATACTGAGATATTGACAATGCAAGTAATGTAATAAAGCGAAAAATTTCCCCGTATAATTGTGATCATAGTAAAATAGGTTGATGAAAATTCTTGGGTTGTTATATATGCTGTATGGCTCAGAGTGCTGGCCGATCACGAAAGCCCAAGCGAATAGGGTGGAAGTGGCGGAATTAAGAATGCTAAGGTGGACTTCCGGTAAAACCATGGTGGACATGATACCCAACGGAGTGTTCAGAGTAGAACTGGGTGTCGATTCTATAATCAACAAGATGAGGGAATGAAGGCTGAGATGGTTTGGGCACGTCAAGAGGAGACCACAATCTGCCCCGGTTAGGAGAGTTGAAGCTATGCTTGTTGAAGGCTCGAGGAGAAGGGGCAGACCTAAACTTAGATGGGAAGATAGAATTAAGTTGGACATGAAAGAGCTCCTCTTGTCCGAGGACATGGCCTCTGATAGGAATGAGTGGAGAGATAAAATTAAGATTAGCGGGTAGTTTCCCGGCTTTCTTCTTAGGTTTAGATCCCTTTTTTTTACCTTTTGTCTTTTGCCTTTTCTGTGCTTTGTGCTCTTTTGCTCTTGATCGCCGTCTTATTTTGTCGATTGTGTGTTTTTTGTGTTTTGTCTGCTCGTTCTTACTTTGCCTGTTTCTGTGTGCCTTTGCCTCCTTGTGCCTTTTTTGGCTTTGCGCTGTGATTTTCTCTTTGGTTATCTTGTCTCCTTTGGCCTTGTGTGTTCCTTTCTTCCTGGGTCTTTTATTTTTAGGTACTGGTGTGCTTTCGTGTTTTGCCTTTTTGTTGCCTTCTTAGGGTAGGGCCTCTTGGCCTTTTTAGCTAGTTTGCCCCGCTGTAGAGATTATTCCTTTTCTTTGGGTCTATATGTGCTTTTTGTTCTTCTTCTCTGTGCTTGCCTTCTCGTTTTGTAGATTGCGTGTAGTATTTTTCATTCTCATAATTGCTTTAGCTGCTCGAGTGTTCGTATGCCCGTTTTGTGCTTCCCGTGTTGTACCTTTGCTTGATATATATATATATATATATACTTAATATATATATATATATATATATATATGTATATATATATATGTATATATATATATGTATATATATATATGTATATATATAAAGGTACTGGTTGTGCTTTCGTGTTTTTTGCCTTTTGTCTTTTTTTTTGTTTTTTTATTAGTTTTTTACTTTATATCTTTTTGTTGCCTTCTTAGGGTAAAAGGGCCACTATGGCCTTTTTAGACTAGTTTGCCCCGCTGTAGAGAAATTATTCCACTCCTTTCTTTGGGTCTATATGTGCTATTTGTTCTTTCTTCTCTGTGGTGTGTGCATGCCTTCTCACGTTTGTAGAATTGCGTGGTAGTATATTTCGAATTCTCATCGAAAAAAATGCTTTAGACTGCTTCGAGTGTTTTGTATGCCCGTTTGGTGGTTGTGCTTCCCGTTAGTTGTAACCTTTGCTTGATATATATATATATATATATATATATATAATATATATAAATATATCATATATATATATATATATATATATATATATAATATATATATATATATGATGTAAAGTATTTGTGTGTGTGTGTGTATATGTGTGTACGTCGAGCGCGTGTTGGCTGTGCGTCCAGTAGTCTGGGCGTTTGTGCGTGGGTTGCCGTGTGTTTTGGCTGTGGTATCTGGTGAGTGGTCTGGGTATGTGTGTCAGTGTCGTATGTCTGATGGTGGATGTCTGGGTGTGGGTGCGCAGTGTGTGTTCGTGTGGGTGCCATATAAAAAAAAACCTCCTTCCCCCCCCCTCTTTTGTCACCTCTGTAGCCGACGTCTACTCGAAAGCCAGTCTACTCTCTTTTAACCTCGTACATGGTAGGGGTAGAATCTGTTCTCTACAATCTCACCTCACCCCTTCCCGTCCCCCCGCTATACAACACCCATCCTGCTCAGGAGGGATTGGGTATCGTTGTTGTTGTTTTTGTTGTTGTATGTCGGGTTATTTTTAAACCAGTGTGTTTACAAAGTTGACAGACTGCAACGAAAGCAGACAACGCATCCCAACACCAAGAGAAACATTGAAGCCGTAGGGTGGAACAATTGACAATCATGTAAAATGCAGCATTACGGACCGAGAAGGTCGCAATCTGGAGCATGAAAGATATGATTTGTAATGTTAGATAGGAAATACAAGAACAGCACTATATAAAGCACTGTAATGCAGTGCGAGTTTTAGTCTCCTCAGTACATAAAAGGATAAATTAGTCTAAATCCAGGTTGAAATGTGAGCGTAAAATGAGTATTTGAATTCTTATTTTATAATTAAAAATTATATTTATATTATTTAAATAAAGTTAATAAATATTAAATGTGCAAAAGCCAACTTAATATAATATTCAAGTGAAATAAAGTATATAATAACACCTTAAGGTGATTAGTAAGCGTACATTTATAATAACAAAAAATTGGTGGAATAAGGCAATAAGCTTATGCTAAAGGTCCCTAATTATATGGAAGGCTATTTGAGAATGTTTAAGTTATAAAGAGGCAACTAAACCCCCACCGCTAGCCCATTCCATAACTTTCTTTCATATGTAAATTGGCCACTAAACAACAATCATAAAACCCCGTTTTCTATTGGAAAAAACTGTCTTGTTTTAAACTAGAATAACACACCCTTTTAAAATGATTCTGCGTGTCAATGGAAAACGCTCTGTTGCACTGGAATGGTGATACTCAGGTTCTTTGGTTTATAATTACAAATCTAAATCCTATCCATGACAGTGTTCTGTGTACAGTTTGATTAGCATATCGTGCTGCTCTCGTGAAAAAACAAGTGGATGGCAACCAATAACAAAAAAAAAGAGCCTGTACACTTACACACATCTGCAATGTACTTTCTCATAAGGGACTAATTTGCAGCTTTATAAAATAGGTAAATCTAAAAAAATCATTTTTCCTGATAGAATTTTGCTTCTTTTTTTTCTTCTTTTCTTCTTTCTTGTCTTTAAAAACTGATAAGTGTATAAGTTGTTTACCACCCCCCCCCACCTAGCCCCCCAGTTAACAGCTTTGCTGTTTTATTTACTCGTAATCTACATATAGTTAATATAGAAGTAACCCTTTTTTTATTTTTTTTCTTTTTTTTTTCTTTTATTTCTCCTTGTCTGATCAATAATTAGAACCTGGGGATCTCACTTTGAATAATTTATTCCTTGATTTAAATCTATTATCGCTTTACCACCAGAAAATTGCGTTGTCTTTCTTATAGTCTGTATAAAATACAAAAACCTCTCCCCCACCTATGTAAATCCCCCCCCATCCAAACCATTAGGCACTCTTTTTTAGGCGGCTGATACCAATTCGCTTTAAGACCGTATCCTCCTTAATAACAAATTAAATTAACATACAGATTCTCTCCGCTAAGTCTGATGCAAGTTTTATAACCATCTGTTTGTGGGCTTAAGGTGGGGATTCAACTAATATCCATATCCTCTTCAATTGACTTGCTGTGATTTTCTGATTTTAGATCATAGTTACTACTAAAGTGAGCTCTTTGCTAGGAGTGGTTGGACCCCCTGGCGGTCAAATGTCAACAATAGGCAAAATGTCAAAAATGTACACCGACAACTTCAGACTTTTTCCTTTTTTTTTTTTTTTTTTTTTTTTTTTTTTTTTTCTTTTTTTTTTTTTTTTTTTTTTTTTTTTGTTTTTTTTTTTTTTTTTTTTTTTTTTTTTTTTTTTTTTTTTTTTTTTATACCAAGATCCACCCACTCCATTTTGGGTTTGCAGTAAAAAAAACCCACAAGGTCGATATGAGGTTGTACAATTATTCTACGGTAAACCTTGATCAAACTAATAAATTTAGAAAATAAATTTGGAAAATGAGGTATTTCAAGTACAAGATTCATCAAAGAATCAAATGATGAATAAACAACCTAGACATTCCACCCAGGACCCCAATACAAAAAGCACTCGAGGTCGTTGCCTCCACACCACCACCCCCACCCCCGGCCAAATACCCAACAACACCCCACACATCGAGAAAAAGCCCATGGACAGTGCAAACACATAGGTAACCAGTTGTCCGAAGTGAGAGAGAAAAATTCACCGACAGTGTATTCCACTATTTATTCTCCTAAGGAGTATTTCTGATATAGTAATCATTAGCCGATTTTGTTAAAGTAGATAATCATATGTTTGCATCCAAAGGGGTTTTGAATGAAAGGCTACCACATTTGTTATAAGGACCAGAATATGTGAATAACTAATTTTATTATCGAGTCATGCATACCTGTTGTAGAATACGACTTTAATTCTTTTCTCCCCACTGCGTCAACAAAAACATTTTTGTTTTTCAGTAAAACTCGTTAAATGCATGAGTAAGTTTATTTGTGGAAATTAAAAAAAAATCTATAAAAAAACGATCCAGAAACTGCTCGCTTACTTAATCAGTAAAAGAACCAAAAAAATCAACAAAGAAAAAAAAGATAGGCGACTTGTTATTTTTCTCTCTATCTTTCTCTTCTCTCTGCTCTTCTTCTACTCTTCCACAAAAAAAAGATAAAAAAGACCAGAACACATAAGGAAATTCTATCCTTTGTCCATTGACTTTTTAAAATACATTTAGTTTTAACATTTCTTTATTTTGTTTTAAAAAAAAAAATTAACGGAAATTGCAAAGCATTATTCATTTTATCTTTATTTTTTTTTTTATTTTTTTGTTACTTACAAGGGGGTAACCTTGAAAGATACTTGGAGAAACTACATGGTAAAAAATAAAAGAAAATCTTGTTATCAGACTAGGTAACTTCACATTAATAAAGATTCATATTTATGTACTATGATTCGTGATTATATAAATATAATAGGCAATCATTGATGTTGCTTCATATGCACTACCTCCTCCATCAGAAGAACAAGTAAAAAAGATTACCAAAATGTAAGGCCTTTTGCTAATCTCATAGTTTTCCTGTAATACAACTGCCATGAAAATTAATACATTTTCTTTTTTGCTAAACAGAGCCGCTGTAGCTGAGCATAAAAGTTTGCAGAACAAAAAGGTCCTTTCACAAAAGAAAGCATTCAGAAGAAGCCGGGACAGTTACGATTAAAGACCCAACAACATATATCAATGAAAGATGACACCATCGTGTTACTTTTAGTGTATAATACCTAATATGTGGGCATTTATCCAGATAGAGAAACATAGAAAGAAAACTAGGTGATTGGTAGATAAACAGAGCCGTTGCAGCTGAGCATAAAAGGTTGTAGAACAAAAAGGTCCTTTCACAAAATAAAGCATTCAGAAGAAGTCGGGATAGTTACGATTGAAGACCCAACAACATATATCAATGTAAGATGGCACCATCGTGTTACTTTTAGTTATAATTCCTATATAGAGCATTTCCAGAGGAGAGCATCGAATGAAACTAGGTGATTGGTACGTTACACGTACTATTGGTCAATTCAAACCAGCAGTCATCAAAACCTCAAGTCCTTAACTCCTCGATATCTCTAGAAACGAAAAAATCTATTAGGAAATTACACTAGTGCATTGATGAAAAGGTATAAATTAGTTTTCATAATTTTACTATATCTGTAAAACAGTGAACATTTATGCTATTTTGTATGTGTAATACACTAATGCTTTTTTGTATACCCTACACACTCGTACCTAATTTTGGTTTGTAGGGGACTGCATCTGCGGTTCTTGCTGGTCTAGTTATTGTTGCATAGGTTACAGGAGGCTTGAGCTTGTCTTAAAGATTCCTGCATGGGTTATAGGAGGCTTGATAGAACAATGTCTGTTATTGCTCGAGATAAAGCAGTGAAGGATTTCAACACTCTTTGTGAGGTTTGTGGGGAAAATTTGGGGTGCACCTTTATAATGTGGATAATTGGGTCAATCTGGGCCACCCTTTGTTTCTAATGGTCAAATGGGTAAATTTACTAAAAATTTATAAATTGGTAACATGGTTTTGTATTAATTTCAAATACATTTATTATCTATGATTTTTATAATAGGAAACACATAAATGTGTACGTTGGGCAATCTACCCGACATGTAACAGAAGCTACCTGTTTTGACCCAAATGGCAAACCCATTTACCACCTATAGGAATGTTGTTGCCTTTTACTGAAATTACTTTTCACCATTTGTGTATTCAAGATTGTTTGCTTTTGTAGGTAACTGTTATGATTATGTATTTGAAAGCGGATAGTCTTGGGTTAAACATGGTTGCAGCTTGTCATGTAATTCTCTTAGATCTCTGGTGCAACCCAACAACTGAAGATCAAGCAATTGATAGAGCTTATCAAATTGGACAGACTCATCCAGTTATAGTGTTCCGGTTTACTATTAAAGATACCACTAAAGATCGCATTTTGGCTCTTCACGTATTACCGTGCCATATCTTGCCATTTTCTGCGTAACAAGAGTGTACTTAATCTGAATCTGTTTTTCTTTTTCTTTGTGTGTGTGTGTGTGGATGGATGGTGCATGTTCTTGGATTACTAAATAAAGTCTTGTCTTTTGCAGAAAAGGAAGAGAGAAATGGTAGAATCAGCATTTGGAGATGATAAGAATGGTGGCTGTGAGACTCGCCTCACCGTTGCTGACATGGAATATTTATTCCAAGCATAGTACCTGATACATCCATTTTCTAGAGGCAAAAATGTCAGATCTATAGCAATTATAATATATAATGGCATGTATCTAATACAGTCAGGGTTTTACATTGCTCTAGATTTGCCATTCTGAATCAAGGAAAAAGGCCCTTCCGTTAATAGCTATGTTGATATCTTGGTGTTGTTTTTTTGCACGTCACCCTTGATTAAATACTGGTATGTTATGAGTATCGGTTTTTGGGAATTTCTTTTAAATTTAGGAAGAAAGAAATTTAGGGTTTGCAAGATGGTATATGACTAGTTTGGTTTTTCTTAGTCTTAAAATGTTAGGTAATACTTAATATTATATATAGGGCTTTTGAAGTCTAACAGAATGTTAGATGGATGGGTTATTTTTTTCTCTTAATCTTATTATTTTGCATTGACGATTTAATACTTGAAATGCACATGTATCTTTTGCTGATTTAACATAATTTTGTGCACAAAGCTCTCCCCCCTAAAGTTATAAAAAGGTGAGGAGTCTTTAAGCAATTGTCTTTTGTTAATTTGATATTATCCATGTAAAGGAGCTTCTATCTGATGTGCCGTGTGTGGTGGACCCTTGAGCCGGGTTAAGTTTGACCTGAACTCAACAGTGTTAGACTAAGCGTGTGGAGTCTTCTTGGTTTAGGCTTGACCTTAGTTTGCTGCATCATAGTGTAAATATTTGGTGCATCGCAGTATAAATTTTTATTTCACTTTATGTAGTATTAGATTCTTACCTTATTAGTTTTTTTAAAAGTGGAAACACCTATTTGGTAAATGGACGAGTTCTCATCTCACGCTCACCGAAGAAAAGCAAGCAACCATTGGAGCCATAGAAATATGGGATGAGAGGATTTACTTATAAAGCAACATGATTTATGTATTCATTTTTTTTAAATAAGTACTTTGTAGATATTAAATCATTACTTATAATACATGTTTTCTGTTGTAAAACATATAGCATTTATTACTAAAATCAGTTCAATGGAGTCTCATTGATCATGAAGTATCCTCATTATCTTTTCTATTCACCTTTAATGCATCATAGTTATCGCAACATGGTGTTATTGCTTAGTGCATCATGATGCAGTAAAAAAAGATTATGATGCAGTAGATTTTTGCCTTGTGATGCATTATATTTATACATTATGATGTTGTTAATAACATATTGATGTAATAGATTTATACATTATGATGTAATAAAAAATGAATATTAATAGTAAGCTCATTGCAGGTAGATTATCTAAGCCCAACTCTTTTCATTATTTGTTTTACCACTTAATCAAAATATTAAAAGTATGATGACTTAAATGTTAAAAGAGTGATGCACTAGATAATTAAACTACGATGCACTAACATATAGCAGTGATGCAGTAACAATATAGCTATAATGCACTGAATATAAACACAAGCATTCTGATGCACTACATGCAAACACTGTGATGCACTATAAATGACACTGTGATGCAATAGCATTTTTACTATGATCAATGGAAATCAACCCAAAATATACAAGGAGATATTTTAGAAGAGAATGATACACTAGAAAATAACAGTGTGATTTAATACCATCTAACATTAATGCACTACATATAATACTATGATGCACTAAAAGAATAAACACAAAATGTTAACACTGATTTTACTGCATCACTATGTTACTCTACTGCATCACAATGTTAATCTACTAGATCACAATGTTATACATACTTATACTTCTTAATATTATCATGATGTTGCATCAAAATAATACTTAACTTGATAACTATGTTATTCAACTACATCACATTATATATTTCACTACTTCACAATTTAAATTTTACTGTATTACATTGTATATTTTACAGCATCACAATGTAAACTTTATTGCATCCCAATGTATCATTTTAATGCATTACATTGCTATCATACTGCTGAATGACGATATAATTTTGCTGCATCACTATGTTACTCTACTGCATCACTATGTTAATTTACTACATCAAAATGTTATACATATTGTTTTCTAAATATTATTTTTCTGCTGCATCAAAATAATACTACTTTACTACATCACTATATTATTCTACTGTATTATTTTATAAGTTTTACTGCATCACAAATATTCTACTGTAGCACAATGCAAATGTTACTGCATCAAAATATATATTTTACAGCTTCATAATAAACTAAACAATTAACATAATGCAGTATCTACTATTCATAAACAAAAAGATATTAAGTATATTTCACTGAAATACTATTGTATTGATGTTTGGTAATAAATGATATACCTTTTAGAACAGAAAAAGATCTACACCGTACAAATAAATAACTTGTTCATGTCATGAACCGAACAATCAATAGTTGATTCAAAAATCTCATACAAATCGAAAACTTCACACTGCATAGGGCATGAGGTATGCCATATGCTCGTCATGTAGGTATGTTTGGATCCATCTTTCCCTTATCTCAAACATACCTTTTAACCACTTGTAGTCATCAAGTTCAAACTCAATGATAATAAATTCCCACTCTCTCTTAAATTCTTCATGTAAAGTCTAATCGGTCCACACTATATCACATATACGTCTTTTGAAATATGTGGTATTACATATTACAACCCAACCTGCAAAAACAGAGCATTATTGTTACTAGTGCATCACAAGGATATATCAACTGCATCAACTTGTACATACAGTGCATTACACGTATAAACTAACTGCATCAACATTTATAATCAATTGCCTCATAGTCCATTAAGTATTATACAGTCAACTTATAAAAAATAACTTACTGGAAAACTTTTGTATTAAACACAATTAGGGTTAAAGGAAAGAATGTGTGGGAAAGATTATGTTTGACCTTGATGGCCAAAGTCAAACCTTAGCGATTGTACCTGAAGAATGGCATGGGAGCGCGAAGATGTTTCATTGGCTCGAGTCAGTTCTCTATTCCGGTAATGATTTCCTTGTTGAAGCAACACCATTACCTATAACAATAACTCAAGAAAATTCAGAATATAGATCAACTGAAAGTCTGAAATAGATGGAGATTTAAGGTTTGTTTGAAAGTGATTTGAATTATGTGAAACAAACAATCATTTATAACAAAACAAGAGGTAAAACATAAATTTTTCAGTAGCTGTAAGTGTTTAAAAATCATTTATAACAAACCACGGAGTAATACATCTTCCTGTCAGCTAAGGATACAGTCTTTCAAGCTAAGATATACGATATTATCAGCGTTGTTTACAACGCTGTATAGTCAAATAATCAGAAATAGAATCAGTTTACCAAAAGCTAAAAACTGATTATTGCGATCATAAAATTCAAAACTAAAATCCAAACACCTATTGAGTCTTGTTGACACTAGAAAAGTCACCTCGTCTGTAGAATAAGCTCGGTATTGAGTGAGCCCTGCTGCGACAATCCCCTGAAAAGAAGTATAAACTTTTAAACTCAGCATTGTGACATATCACATAGAGCATTGTGCTCTTAACATTGAATACTAAAATAATAAAAACCACATGCTCTTTTAATTAGAATTAACAACGCAAATGACACATGTATAATTGAAGTTAAAAGGAAAAAGAAACAAACCTTTATTATAAATACCTTTTTATTTTACCCCTGGAGGTATTAATAAGATGTGCAGCAGTCAACACTGCATCAGCAAAAAAAATTAATGTAGTAAAATATACAATTTAATGCAGTAAAATTTACAATTTGATGTAGTAAAATTTACATAATGATGCAGTAAAATATAAAATTTAATGCAGTAAAATTTATAATGTGATGCAGTAAAATATAGAAGTTAATGCAGTAAAATTTACACTGTGATGCATTAAAATATACAATTTACTGCAGTAAAATTTACTGCATTACTATGTTAATTTTACCGCATCACATTAGAATGCATAATCTATTGCATCACAATTTATAAATCTATTGCATCACAATGTTATAAATCTTGTGCATCATAAGGTATAAATCTATTACATTAACATGTTATGAACTGCATCACAGTATAAATCTAATGCATCACAATGCATAAATTTGTTGCATCAAAATGTTATTTTACTGCATTAAATATGAATAGAAAAAAGATATCGAGGACATGTAGCACCTCGGAAAAATTTAGAACTCCTTGTCATTTTACGCAAGAGTATGTATCGCAAGCCATTTCAATTTTTGCCATTTCCTTCCAGTAAAAAGTTATCCTTCAAGCTACATGCAATATTTTACGCTATTGAGAATTATAATAGCGCGTATTAATCGTCATTTCGTTAAGGATCAAAAAGGGGTACTTTAGAAAACGCGTAGCAATAAAAATCATATCTTTCACGCTTTACGAAACAAAGTCGCACGACTATATTATTTTGTGAACCCGTTCATACTTCAATAAATACAACTATAAATGGATCAATATTTAAATATTACTAAATAAACAATACACCTTGACGTTTCATCACCTTAAAACTCAAATATACAAATGCATATCTAAGTCAATCATAGAAAAATTCAAAATAAGCAAACTAATACTATCATTACATTTATTACATCCAATGTCCTACATCTTTCAAAAAAAATCATTCACATGCTGTCTTGTTTCAAATTTCAATTCAACAAAGGCATCTATTCCCTAACAGTATTAGAAAAGAACTACTATAATAAATAGTATCATACATCAATAGTGTATGTAAATAATGTCATTCACATGCATAGCCTCAGGAAACTAGTGAACGCTTGCGTATAAATAAGGAACCATGCACGAACTCTTTTAAGCACAACAAAAATTGAAAACAAGAAGTAAGCAATACGGTTTGGGTTTAGGGTTTTTGTTGGATTCAAGAGCTAGGTGGATGTCGGGTTACATAGGGGGGGTGGAAACCAAGAGTGGTTCGAGCACCTATCACCATCATCCTTCCTCATCATTTGGCAAACATGGACCTCGGTAAGTCGTCCTTGTATTTTAACATTTATATATCATTTGCCATGTAGTTTAACGAGACTTTGGTGTCGCATGACCTATACACGACATATAATCCATACGGGGTTAAAGTGTGCGTACGCATGCAAGGGTTTGGGTCGTGACATACATAAAATAACAACATGCAGTAAAGCTTGTAAATGACATACCATACGTGATAATAATAACGAAACCAGGAAATTTCATTAACCTTAAGCACGTATAAGACTTGCTAGGTTGGCTCGATAGGGATTAGTATGCACTAGAATTAAGCATAAAATGTCGTAGAGTTTCTTACATTGTGACCTCGACCTATGGCATGTGCGTTACCAAGTCAAACCAAGACGAACCACAGCGAGACTTTCGCTCGCTGTTGGTGCGTCACAGGCTCCGTAAAAAGCGAACCCATCGTGCTCGTGGTTCGTACTAAGACCCCACTATACTTGAAAAATAGTCACTTCTAGAGACGCACCTCCAATGCACGCCAACAGCCATCATAAGCCGCTACCTTGTCGTGTATGTTGTGCTACAAAGAGAAAGGACCACAGCAGCCGCTGTTGGGTCTACTCAGCGCACCAAACGTCCTTGTGACTCGAACGATAAAGCGACCGTATGATAAAACTTATGGGTCGAGATCGTGCGGGTTAATGTAAAGTTAATTATGCATGTTTGCGTATACAATGTGGGGAAGAAGAAAACCTAGATGGAAACTATTAAGGGTGCGTTGGGTGCAAGAAAATGACACCACAACAGTGGCTGTCAAGCCCACTGTTGGGTCGACCAAAATCAAAAAAAGGAAGGGAAAGGGGTAGCCATGTGGGGTTATACTATTGAATTAATACTTGTGATATTAACTTGTACATTTTTGGACATAAAGATGTATGTGTACCTGCATGTTTTTGAGTCTTTCATTTGTCCCTCGTCGAGACCCAAACAAAATGGGTAAGGATTACTTGAAAGCTAGAAGACTATGAAACAACGACTTTCGACGAATTAAGAGTAATAATAACGAAATTAATTTATAAGCAAAAATTAACACGGTAAATATAAAATCTTGGACAATAAAAATAATTAAAAGTTCATTCGGGTTTAAAACATAGAAAAATAATAGAATGAAAGGCGTAGAAATTAAAATGTGAAAAACTAAACACTATTTTAAAGGATTAAGGGACTGCGTGCGACAATATGGAAACTTAAGGGTATTAGCGATAAATAAATAAATCTTCATAAAGTAAACAAATGAACCGTGATAGATAAAACTGAGAATTATACGAATTAATTGACGACTGCAGTGTAAATAAATATATAAACTTAGTAACTAACAAATGATGTCTATATTTTTCCTGAGATATAAAACTTGTAAATATAAGTTACTGCGCAAAATTGTATATGTATTTGTAGACGTAAAGACGTCCCTAGAGCCAACGGTTTAATCAACACTTTGAAAACATAAAACGTTAACTCATAAACGACAACTCCCTTTTGACCCATTGCATAATTCATGTCATACATTAAGATCAGAATGTAAAACTCAGATTTTGTCACAATTACTTAGGTGTCTGACTGAGTCACTATTTGATGTGCATTGATCCATTATCAGTTCCAGGCGATTAACTGTCAAGGTAAGTTTTCATAGCCCCTACTCTACTATTTTAAATCATCTTTTGGGGTGAGAACATTGCTTATTTCAAACGTGTGAATACAAGTACAATTACTCATTACTGATTGGTCTAAGTCCCGATTTAACCCAAGTTGCTATCTGCCCGATTTATCATGAACCGTTAATTACTTGTAAGCGCGAATGTTATGGATAGATCTATCGGGATTGACATCCCTGTTTGTCTTGGACTGACATTAGTCAAGCAAACACAGTTTCATTTGAGTCAGATTACGGGTGTCCCAGGTTAGACACCTGCAAGGGCATTCATTCATTGTTGGTATATGTTAACGCTTCGGTGTCATGAGCTTAGACAATAGTAATGCAATTTATATGACTTTGTATCTGTTATATTGTCATATGTGGATGAAATCTTGTGATTCATAAACACTACATTTTCTGCTTAAACAAACCTATGAACTCACCAACTTTATGTTGACACTTTAGCAATGTTTTCTCAGGTATTAAGAACGAAGATGCTATATGAAGTCTCATGCATTGCAGTCATTTCCTGTTATCTGAAGATCATTTGTACTATTTAAAAACAATGTCGTATTGTCTATTTTTATGCTTCCGCTGAATGTTTAAACAATTTATTATTTCCTAATACAAGTGATAAATTTTCTTAAAACGTCTCATATAGAGGTCGGTCGTGCAGCTTTGCTTATGAAGTATGATAATCATGAAGTCACACGCCCTTGGTTGCCATTATACTCTGATATTTTGGGGGTGTGACAGATTGGTATCAGAGCTCTGAGTTATAGAGAACTAGGTTGCATTAGGTAGCACTAGACTATAACTACTTATCTGCTTAACATGCTTATTATGCTTCTATTGTCTGTCATTGTTGGTTTCTCAATATGGGGTACATAGGAATCAACAATCGAAGGAGTACATATATATATTAAAATGGGATACATGTGAAATAGACATATATGAGATACATATACTTAAAATGGGTTACATGTGTATTAAACATATACATATACTTAATATGGGTTACATGTGTATTAAACAGGCTTAACTATACGTATTTTAAAATATACCTATATCCTTATTTCACATTTTCTTGTCTCATCAACATGTCAAACTCGGATGAATTAAGACACACCGATAACACTACATTGGTACCTCCCAAACTCCCCGACACACTCCCCCAGGTGTATCACAGAAGACGTCCTACTCTAGGATTACTTATTTTGCCATCTGTATCAACATTTTCCCCAACTATTAGACGTACCACTCGTATATTTGTTTTACCCATTGAGCCAAATCTTGCTGAACGTGCCAGAATTTCTGCTATTAACCTTGATGATCATCAACTTGATCCTGTTACTCCACCACCCTCACCTTCATCCCCATTTTCGATGGCTGCTTACCAACGGATGATTCTAAAACGGACCCCATCCAGAGAGAAGAAGCTCTAACCGCCTACGGGACAGAAACTGGTCAAAGTTCAGTGCCTGTTCCCGAGACAGCCTTGACCGTATGCACGACGCGCCCTAGAGGACAGTTGCATACCATTCTCGAGGACATGGACCGTTACCCAAATGCCTGTTTGGAGGAGTTAGAAGCCTTCATGACACTATGGGAAGTAAAGCCCCGAGTTGAGGAAAGTTTATTGGAGACGCTATCTGTGGACGAATTGATTACTCAACTTAGACAGATGTGTGAGGATGCGAAGGATCGTGCTAGTAATGCTCAAGAAGAAGCACGACAGAAAAGGAAGGAGGCACTCGAGGAAGTGGTCCAGCAAATCTACCGTAACAACAACTAGTTTTATTTTTGTCTTTTGTATAACCACTAAGCTATGGATTTGTCACGGCTAGTAAACTCTTGTATTCTGTCACTCTTTGAAATAAGCATCGTGTTTGCAAATAATAACAGTATTGATTTCAAAAGACATGCCATTTGTAGTAACGCGACTATCTTTAGGCATATAAAATTTCGTCCATATCATAACTGTCATTTCATTGTCCCTCTTATAGAAAATGGCACCCGGACAACGCCCAACTGTTCACCGGAACCCTCCAGTCAACCGATCGACCAACCGAAACAATGTGGACATTAACAGTGGCATTGACACTCAGATGCTCAACCAGCTCATTGCCACAAGAGTAGCTGAAGCACCCGCAGCTGCTGTTGTGACTCATGCTGCGAGCACTCAAGAAGAGACCAACCTAGGATCCAACTTTTCCCAGAATAAGGCATGCAACTATAAGGAATTCCGTGCAGTTATGCATGAAAACTTCCGTGGTACTGAAGGTGTTGTAGGCTTAACTCGATGGTTTGAGAAACTAGAATCTCAATTCGGGGTTAGCAACGTTGCAGAAGGAGACAGAGTCAAATTTGCTTCTAGCACACTGCTAGATGGTGCTTTAACTTGGTGGAACGTGTATGTTCATTCTGTTACTCTTGATACCGCTCATGCAACACCTTGGAGTGATTTCAAGGCTATGTTCATCCAGAAGTACTGCCCTCGAAATGAAGTCAAGCAAATGGAAAACGAACTATGGAACTTAAAGGTGAAAGGCACAAACCTTACCGCCTACAATCAACGTTTTCAAGAACTCATCCTCTTATGTCCTGAAATGGTACCCAACACCGACTGGTTGTTAGAACGTTACATTGAAGGTCTACCTTTGAACATCAAGGGTAATGTAACCTCGTCCAAACTAGTAGATTTGCATGAAGCGATCAAAATGGCTCAAGGGTTGATGTACCAAGTAGTCCAAGAGTTAGGAGAAAACTCTGGTGACAAGCGGAAATTGAACGGAAACCATTACAACAACAACAACCCCAACAACACCAACAACACTAGTAATCTCAATCTGAATAAACGTCTAGAGACATCAAGGGTGTTTATAGCTGGGCAAGGTTCTTACGCCGGCAAATTACCTTATTGCGTAAAGTATGGACGCCACCACACTGACACATGCCCTCCTGCTTGTTACAACTGTGGGAAGGCATGACATAAGGCCAAAGACTGTCGAGCTCCACCTCGTCCCGTGAACCAAAGAGGACCCGAAAGCCAAGGAGGACAGGGAAGTGATGTCACTTGTTTCGGATGTGGTGAGAAGGGACATTACA
>BQNB010013442.1:22247-76040 GCA_026074375.1 Tanacetum coccineum | reverse complement strand
GACCTATTTTCTTATTTTGACCATATCTCCCTCATCCCAAGGAGTTGGTTGGGCATCCAACTATCATATGATGCCAAGACATGTATATTTCCAGACATGTAATTTAATCATAGGTTCCAAGCCAAAATATTCCTTCTATGACACGTTTTTTCTACTGTTTCAAAACAGTCCCTAATATTTACTCTAAAAGTTATCCAAACATCAATCCTAGCTCTAACCAAACACATGCAATGCCATACCAAGCTCTTAAACGCAACTCATACATCATATAACATGCATTTCCAGAATCAAACATCTATTTTCATGGATCAAAACCAAAAGAAAAATTAAGATTAAGAGATAACCTTACTAGAAAATGATTTAAACAAGAAAATCAAAACCAACAAATGCTTTCTTCTTGGTAGGGGCTGAGTTAGACCTACCCCAACACCCACAATCTTGACTCAAAAGGGTTCAATACACCCTAAATAACAAGAACTCAAGATCCAACCTAGTCTTGATTAAAATCTTCCATTAAAACTTCAATAAGTTCTTCAAAACTTTAAGAAAAAATACCAAACTTTGCAAGCAACTTAAGGATGATGTTGTGATGCCTAAAAGGAGTAGAGAAATTTTGTGAGAGTAGTGGTGGTGGGGTAAGGGTGTACGGCAGCAACAAGGGGAAGAGAGGAGGAGGAGATTTTTTTTAACTATGTGAAGGAAAAGTTTGCATGTATATAGATATGGAATGAATGATGAGGTTTATAGAAAGTGTAAAAGGGTTGTGTGTGGAGAAGGTAAAACCGGCCATAGGCCATAGATATAGGGTGTTTTATATTTATTTATTTTTTTGATTTTTAGTTTATAAGTATTTAATTTAAAGTATAGTGTAAGTGTAAAAATTTAGAAAGTAAGTTTTAAGGTAAAACGCGAGTTTTAAGCAAGAAATTTACGTAAACGCGAAACACAACGGAAAATGACAATGGTGTAAATTATAATCATCGGGGAGTATTATGAGAATATTAAACCACTTAAGGCACGAAGACGGAATAGATTTCCAAATACGGCTCACTTAAAGCTAAGAACGGGAAATTCTTACCAAATCGGGTAAACGTAAAATTAATGACTTTGCTTAAAAATAAAAATAGAAGTAAAGTTCGGAATAAATAGTGACCTTAAATACGGAATGTTACATACAAGTTCTTTAAAGTATGCTTTAACCATCAATCCTACTATATATACATCGTGCATTCAACATTTCTGGTCTACTGTCAAGGCAAAAACGGTTAATGAGGAAGTTCAGTTACAAGCCCTAGTAGATGGGAAGAAGATTGTTGTTACTGAAGCATCTGTAAGAAGAGATCTTCAACTAGAAGATGCTGATGGTGTTGATTGTCTGCCAAATGCTATAATTTTTGAACAGCTTACACTCATGGGGTATGAAAAACTTTTACAAAAGTTAACTTTCTATAAGGCATTCTTCTCTCCCCAATGGAAATTTCTTATCCATACTATTTTCCAATGCCTAAGTGCTAAGACTACTGCATGGAATGAATTTAGTAGCATTATGGCCTTTGTAATTATATATTTAGCCAAAAATCAAAAGTTTACCTTTTTCAAGTATATTTTTGAAAGCATGGTGAAGAACTTAGATAGTGCTGTCAAATTCTTGATGTATCCAAGATTTATACAAGTATTTTTGAAGAATCAACTAGAAGGGATGGCAACTCACAACAGGATTTATATTGCACCCTCACACACAAAGAAGGTTTTTACTATTATGAAGAGGCAAGGAAAGGACTTTTCTGGAAGAGTAATACCATTATTTCCAATAATGGTGGTTCAAGCTCAAGAAGAAATAGGTGAAGGTTTAGATATGCCAACTGATCCCCATCACACACCCATCATTACTCAACCATCATCATCTCAACCCCAAAGGAAACAAAAGTCTAGGAGACCTAAGGAGAAGGACACTTTGGCATCTTAGTTTAGTGTTCCTAGTGATCCTACAAATATAGCAGATGAGGCTGTCACTGAGGAGCCAAGCATGCAACTTCAGGAATTGATGGATTTTTGTACCAAATTGCAACAAAGAGTGCTTAACCTGGAGAACACAAAGACTGCTCAAGCTCAGGAGATTACAAGTTTAAAGAAGAGAGTCAAGAGGTTATAGAAGAAAGGAGGGTCAAGAACTTTTAAGCTTAAAAGATTATACAAGATTGGTAGATCTGCAAGAGTATTTTCCTCTGAAGAAGCTAGTTTAGGTGACCAGGAGGATGCATCCAAACAGGGGAGGAAAATTGATGATATTGATATAGATGCAGAGATTACTTTGGTTGATGAATCTCAGGGGAGCGATAATGATGATTTGATGTTTGACAGAGGTGTTCTTAATGATGAAGAAGTGTTTGCAGGACATGATATGGCTAAAAAGGAAGTTAGTACTGCTGATCCAGTTACTACTGTTGGTGAAGTAGTTACTACTAATAATGTTGAAGTTAGTACTGCCAGTCCAACTGCTGCTACAATAACTAATGTTGAACTTACTTTGGCTCAAACACTGGCAGAGTTTAAGAGTGCAAGACCCAAGACAAAAGAGGTTGTTATGCATGAGACAAGTGAATCAATAACAACAAAAACACCAATAACTTCTTCAAAGGACAAGGGTAAAGGAATCATGGTTGAATAACCTTTGAAGATGAAGAAGAAAGATCAAGTCCTCTTTGATGAATAAGAAGTTATAAGGCTACAAGCTCAATTTGATGAGGAAGAGAGGATTGCAAGAGAAAAAGAAGAAGTCAATGCTGCCTTAATTGCACAATGGAATGATATTCAAGATAAGGTTGAGACTAACTTTGAATTAGCTCAAAGGCTGCAAGCAGAGGAACAAGAAGAGTTGACAATTAAAGAAAAGTCTAAACTATTTCAACAACTCTTGAAGAAAAGGAGGAAGCACTTTGCAGCTAAGAGAGCAGAAGAAAGGAGAAATAGACCACCTACAAAAGCTCAACAAAGGAGTAAAATGTGTACCTATCTGAAAAACATGGCAGGATAGAAGCTCAAAGACCTGAAGACTAAGTTCTTTGCCAATGTTCAAGAGTTATTTGATAAAGCAATGAAAAGGGTAAACACATTTGTTGATATGGATACAGAACTGGTGGGAGGTAGTGAAGTAAGAGAAGAAGGCAGTGAGACAAGAGAAGAAAGCAGTTCTAAAAGAGCAGGTGATGAGCTAGAACAAGAGCCTTCAAAGAAACAAAAGATGGAAGATGATAAAGAAACAGCTGAGCTTCAAAGTATGATGGAAGTCATTCCTGATGAAGAGGAAGTAGCAGTTGATGCTATACCTTTAGCTACTAAGCCTCCAAGCATTGTTGATTGGAAGATCATTAAAGAAGGAAAGATTGGCTACTATCAAATCATAAGAGCTGATGGAAATTCAAAGAGGTACTCATCAATGATTCAGATGCTTAAAAGTTTTGACAGAGAAGATTTGGAAACTCTATGGAAATTAGTAAAAGCTAAGCATGGATATACAAGACCAGAAGAGGGATATGAGAGAGTACTGTGGGGTGATCTAAAGACCATGTTTGAGCATAATATAGAAGATACAGTGTGGAGGAATCTACTTGGAAACAAAGTGTTGATTTGGAAATTATTTGATTCCTGTGGAGTACACTTTGTGAGGTTTCAAGACATGCATATCTTTATGTTGGTTGAGAAGAGATATCCCCTTACACCAGCAACAATTACACAGATGCTGAATAGGAAGCTTCAAACTGATCATTGCAATGAAATGTGTTATCAGCTTCTTAAGCTTATGATAAAGCAGCTCAAGAAATAGTGAAGTGTTTGGAAGCATCCTCCTGGTGATTATGAAGCTTTTAATGAAGAAACTTGATGATTTTGAAGATAAATATCAAGTTTAGGGGAGGATTGTTGGGATTAAAAGCCTTCTTGAAGTTACTACTATTAAGGTATTAGTTACTGCTGCTAAGCATAAATTAGTGTTGTTAGTAATCTTAATGAAAAATATGCTAAGTAGTTAGTACTGCTAGTTACTACTGCTAGTGTAAGTTACTACTGCTAGTGTATATTACTACTGCTAGTTACTACTGCTAGTAATGTTAGTACTGCTAGAGTAAAGTTAGTACTGCTAGTGTAACTTAGTACTGCTGATGAAGATTGAAGAAAACTTTCTAAGTAGTTAATGCTGCTTGTACACAGTTAGTGTTGCTGGTACAAAAGTTACTACTGTTGGTGTTGAAAGTTAATGCTGCTGGATTACAAGTTACAACTGCTGAAAGGATAAAGACTGCTCAGAGAAAAGATAAAGATTGCTTGTGGGATATGTATGAGATATTTTTGTAAAAGATACGTATAAGTTATTTGTTTAGAAGAATAATATCTTAGGAAAAGTATTGTAATACCCATTAGGACTGCCTTGGTGAAAAAAAAAGGAGGACCTAGGGTATAGAATTCTATGTATCAGATTTCTTAATTTATCGTTGATTGTTTAATTATGTTTATCACCTCATACTTGTTTATGTGTTTGAATATGCGACCTATCATTCAACTGGGTCTAGTGTTACGGACCAAGTAATCTAGATACCGGGATAGCTCTCCATATCGTGTCTTATATTACTGGACCAATAGGATCACAAATAACGTTCTGTCTTTATCTTTTGATTATGAGCTTAGTTGGACCGGTAGGTGACCCGTTTATGTTTCAGCAATCATGCTCTTAATTAACTGATAAAGATTGGAATAGTGGACTACCAGTATATAAAACACCTTCAAACAATAAGTGGGTAAAGTCCCGTTGGGCTAGAGTTTTAACAGGATCACCACTGCTTTAATTCTCTAAGATAGATTATAATTAAACTAAAGGATGCTTTATGCGGATGCATTAATTGTGGCAGGATTAATTGTGTCTAGGTCTTAGGATGATGTCCCGCCTAAGTCTTAAGAATGATATGCCGCTTCGAGATAAGTAAATCATTGCACTAAAACAAACAAACCAGCATTGAACCGGATTTAATATGGCTAATACAGTTTTCTATCATTTGGCTTGTACCGCTTTTCTATCTTCTAATCTTCATCTTTTGTGTTTATTGTGTATTGAATTGGTATTTCTTTCCACAAAACCTGTGCCAGTCTCTCAGGCTGAATCCCCCATTTTATTAGACAACGTACATAGCATAGGTTTAACTAGTAAATAGATTAATTAAAATACTAATATAATATAGGATTAAATTTCCACTCTTAGTGTTTGACACCCTACTTACAGCGTACTTCATCTTGACCGGGTACACTGCTCGTTAAAGTGTTGTTTTAGGTTTGTCGGCTAAATATAAATGTAAAACTTGATAATCAAATAATTGACCCTACACAACAACACATCATGTTTTTGGCGCCGCTGCCGGGGAGTGAAAATTTTAAACCTTATTCTTATCAGTATTTCTAACCATTAATTAATTAGTTTAGTGTAATCTAATTATTTAAATTTTGTTTGTATTTATTTGCATTGTGTGTTTAAATTGTTTGTTTAAATTCCTGCATTGCTCAAAACGACGTATTCAATTCATTGAATACGGCGTATTAGTCCATTTTACCTTTTTCTCTATTGCAATATTGATTACAAGAAAAATGGACGGCCCAAATATCACCATGGAGGAATACATCAGACTGGAAGAAGAAAAAGCTCAAAGACATGGTCGCACGTTCAATTGGCAAACTGCCACATTCAGGAAAGTTAAAAACTATGAAAATGAGGACGACCATCCCATTGACTTCGAAACTGAATTCCCGGCCATAGTTTTTGACAATACATTACAGTCCAGTCTGAACCCACGGTATGTCCTCCTAACGAAAATGAGCTAGATTTTAGAATTTCATTAGACGAATCCGACGATGAAGATTACACGGTAATTTTTGATGAAAATTCATTTTCGTATAAAATAATTTCTGGTAAGTCTTCTTAACGATAATAAAATTGTCTTTAGAATATTGTTTGATGAATCCGACGATGAAGATTACGTGGTGATTTATGACAAAAATTCATTTTCTTATAAAATAATTTATGTCAACGATTTAAAAACAGATTCTGAAAATGATAATGATAAAGTCAATATGCCTTCATTTCCGTCACACGAGCCTACGGTCAGTTGTTTTGATGATTTAGACTTCTTTAAGGATTTTGAGAATGAATTTCCAGCCATTGTTTGCAATGATGCTCTAACGTCTAAATCCAATTTCTTAACTGAACCCGCTTTAAGTCCTCAACATATCGATGAATTTGATTTGAAAGATGAAACACCATTATACAAATGTGATGAAGAGGAACAAAATGTTATATGCTTTAATGGTTTATTTCCTTTTAACGTAATTTATCCCGATGATTCAAAATCAGATAAGGACAATGATGATAATAAAATCGATATTATCCTGTCTTCAGAGGGTATTGTAATAAATGCGGATGATGATGCCTATGCACATAGGTCAAATAAGCTTTTGGAAACAAGTCATGATACATCTAATAAATTTTTCAAAACCAAAAATTTTATCAAGGAATTAAGTATTAAAATCATGACTTGTAATTATCTTAACAAAGGTATGCTATTTAAGAATTTGTATGTGCCATTTGGCATCCCGTTCGACCCCAAATTGTTTTATAAGGATGGGATTAAATTGGGGCAAGTCTAACTTTAAGACTTTTCTATAACAAAAGTGCTTCCCGTGAGACAATATAACACCCCGTGTTTTAGGACAATGTACGACATTAATAAAGTCACCATTTATTTTTAGTATTGTACGCGTTTGTTTTTAATGGAAATCGTTACGTTAAATCGCGTAAGCTAAAAATGATCATTCAATGTAAACGGGCATTAAACAATTAAATGTTTATATCAAGCAAGTGTTATATGATTATTATGAGGATAATTAATAACTTTTTTCATCTTATTTTTATTGGCTACGTAAAATGCTTACGTTTCGCGATATAAAAAAAAGGGGGTGTGTCGGCATTCCCGGAAGCACCAAACTATACTACGCTTAAACGAATACCCTACGATTTATAAACCAATACCCAAAATAATCAATTATAACATCACTTGGGAGCATTGTTGGCGAAAATTTTCAAGATGGACCAATGAGATATCAACTTGCTTAAATATATCTAAGTTAAGAAAAGTATCATAGGGCAACCAACTCTTACACCATGAACCACTTGGCTAATTAACCTTGTGCAAGGGTTAGAAAGTGACCATGGTTAGGTTAATTAGATATTTTCACTATAAATAGCATGGCATGCACTCTTTCTTTCATAAACACTTAAACAAAAATCCACACAAAACACCTACTCTTTATATCCCTCTCCTAACCCACGGCTCAAAACCCATTTTATACACAATCCATACTTTGATTTTCTATTCACCTATATTAGTGTTTAAATTTCATACTAAGGTTTTACATAAGAAGAATTGAAGGGTTGTTTAGCTTTGAAAGGGTTTTAACAAGTTATTGCAAGATTAGGGTTTCAAACCTAATCTAGGGTTTATAAGCTTGTAGGATTTGGATTTTAGTCTTAAACATGTGTTTACGTATTTAATTTCTCATCTCATACATCCTTGCTAAGGTCTTCCTAATTCCTTCATACTTTTATTTATTATGATTTTATGTGTTATATGTTAAATTGTGGCTAAATCACCCTACGGAATTTTTAATTGTAAAATGAGTTTTCACTTTTGTTTCATGAATTTATGCACTTTATTCTTATGTCATATGGTTATATATATCATGGAAAAATGAATGTAAAAGTATGTTAACATATGGTTTAAGTATAAACATGTTTAAGTATAAATTAGGGTTTTATAAGATTACTTAATCTTCACATGTGAAAATAATGGAAAGTAAATTATTAAACTTGTTACAATGAATTTATAAGGACTATGGATGAACTTGGACATTATTATAAGTATCACATATGTTAAAAATAGCTATTAGGGTTTTTAAAGTAAACTACTAAATCAAATAATACATAAAACAAGGTTTTTATAAGGATATACATATGAATACTTAGGGGCTGTTTTGAATCCGAAATTCATACAGTGGGTTTGACATAATATAATAATAATACGTCTCATGACGATTCCAAAATGATAAGAAACTCGAAAAACCGATTTATAACGAAAAAGATACGTTAATTACGAGTTTACGACTATAAATACTTTTATAAAAGTTACTATTCATTACAGAAACTAATATTTTTAAAACATCTAAAATATGATATAACTTTTATTTACGAGATCGTACTCGAAAGAATCGCTAAAAACGGAACTATAACGAATAAACTACGACGTTTACGATAATTAAAGTTTATAAAAGTAATTTTATAAACTATGAACAGTAAAAAGCACTATTCATCAGTGGGATTAACTTTATAAAATTATACCATCTTTTAAATTAACAAAATTCGTACTAGAAAGGAGAGGAATCCACTAAATTCGGGATTAAAACGAATAAGTTATTAGTATTACAATGTTTTACGACTATTTAATACGTAAAACTAGTATATGCTGTTGTGAATAGTTAAAAACACTATTCATCGCAGAATATCATAAACTTGGAAAATGTAATATTGTGTATCACGGTCTTAATACGAAGGAACAGTGGAGTAAGAAAACAATAGCGCAAGCAAGGACTGAATAACGACCAAATTAGGTCTATTTTTTCGAAAATGTATATTTAATAAAACGTTTTCCACTTTATAAATATTATTTACAAAATCGATTAGTCGGTGATTATGCTATATAGAATATTGGGTGGTTATCAAAGTGCTATACTACTAGGGTGTTTCATAAATGAGGCCTCTTCGGATGGCGTATCGTCGAGTTGTTGGATTTACGGATTTTACATGTGTTCCTAATCCTAGTACTCGTCTTGTCATGACCTCTTTAATTATGATAGCCCAGGATCGTTAGTACGATGTAACAACTATAAGATCATATTCAATGTTAGTAATTAAAGTACCCGGTACTTATACGACCTTAAATTAAATAGGTTGTTCTAAACGTTTTGCGTGACTGTGTTATTCTGTGTCTATTTGGACTAATCAGTACTCAATGGTGAGTTCATAGCCCCACTTTTTTTTTTCAGTTTTACTGATTTATTTATTTGGGGTGAATGAAAAACATGCTTTGTTTATAAATTGGACCCCAAGTGTTTTAAGTATAATGATTACGTGTTTGCGTAAGTAGGGATAACCCTCCTGAGCCCATTATCATAAAACTGTCAATTGATAGATGTAGTTGTTAATTGCATTATTGTGAGCGCGAATGTTATGAGATAGATCTATTGGGGATTAACCTCCCGTTTGGGTGATTAGTATCACCTGGTTGGGATTATGAAGTTGACATGTCGGACTTGGATGTTGCGGGTTACAACATCTGTACGGGCAAAATAACTACTAAAATAGCAAATATAAGTTGAGCTTCAGTGTCATGAGCTTAGTGCAACAATAATCTGGTAAGATTTAGTCGCATTACATTTTGTGTATCTGTTATGAGCTGGAAATCTTTGTAATAATAACAAGTAAACAAGTAAAGCTTTGGGCTTTTGTAACACTTGTTGACGTTTTAAGCAATGTTTTCAGGAGGTCAATAGGCACGAGGTGCCAAGGATGCATTGGATTACATTTTGGATTGCACACTTAAAGATTTATGTGCATCATATTTTGGGAAATGTATTGTTGTCTTTTGTAATATTAAACAAGGAACAAGTAAAGCTTTATGCTTTTGTATTATGTCTTATAATTAAATCCAATGTATCAATTTAAACGACTTTTGTGTCGTTCTTATATATATCTTGTGCTGTTGATCTTGAAGTAACACGCCCCGGATCCTTATTCCGCTGCGACCCATTTTGGGGGTGTTACAGATTGGTATCAAGAGCCAAGGTTATAGAGAACCAGGTCAAAATGTTTTTGCTGGACTATAACCGTTTTCAAACATTGCATACATACAAAAGGGTTTTTACGGGGTATTCATATACAAATT
The DNA here is from genome assembly GCA_026074375.1 of Tanacetum coccineum. Taxonomy (NCBI): domain Eukaryota; kingdom Viridiplantae; phylum Streptophyta; class Magnoliopsida; order Asterales; family Asteraceae; genus Tanacetum; species Tanacetum coccineum. Next base: position 66,006 of record BQNB010013442.1, on the reverse strand, counting down.
GTTGCATTAGTCGGTTAGGCTATATACATGCATAATTGATATACGTGTTTATAATATATTACGTATATAAGGATAATAGTCTTATATTAATATACTTATATAAGTCACTTTTGATTTTTCAGTTTCGAGCATGTCGGATTCGGAAGATTCTACAGTTACGTATACTGAGATATCCAGCCCATATGAGGACCTATCTGACATAGGATCACCAGGAGCCGAAGGACCTATTTTTCAAGATCCACCATCTCCAGATTACGTGCCTGGCCCTGAGGAGCCAGAGCAGGCACCACCTTCACCTATCTATGTACCATTTGTTCCGGAGCCTGTTTACCCGGAGTTCTTACAAGAGGACGATGTCCTACCGGCTGAGGAGCAGCCATTGCCTGTTGCTGCCTCACCTACTACTGAGTCACCAGGATACATTCCTGAGTCCAATCCTAAGGAGGGTCCGGAGGAGGATGACGAGGAGGATCCTGAGGAGGATCCAGCCAACTATCCTGCTGACAGAGGAGACGACAGGGATGATGAGGAGCCATCTGACGATGACGATGATGATGATGATGATGCAGAGGAGGAGGAGCACTTAGCTCCTGCCGACCCTGCAGCTGTTGCTTATTCAGCTAACCAGGACCCATACCTTGCTTATCGCGTCACGGCTAGGATGTCCATCCGACCCCAGGCGCCGGCACCGTTCCTCTCCGAGGAAGTTGCTGAGAGATTGTTAGCCTTACCTACTCCACCACCATCACCTCTCTCTCCATACTCATCACCACTTCCTCAGATACCCTCTCCGCCATTACCTATACCATCACCACCACCCAATAGCCCTACATATGTTGAGGGATCTCTGGGATCCCGAGCTGCTGGGATTAGACAGAGAGATGAACTACCATCTCCTGTTCATGAGACTGAGATGCCTGAGATTTGTTTACCGCTTTGTAAGAGTCGATGGATGCTTGCGATCAGGTACGTTCCGAGGGCATATCACTTCGGACTACGGTCATGGCTCAGCAGTCCGAGATCACTAAGTTGCAGGCAGCAGACCGTAGGAGACAGTTCTAATGAAACAGGGCGAACACGATGCGGGTGAGTCGTCACAGGCCCAACAATTTCCACAACACATGATATTTTCATATATGCCCGGTGTTCTTGATGGGGACACCTGAGATGGGTACACAGATTTTCATTACTACCAGGGTTTCTAGTAGGGGAGACCTGTGATGGGTACAAAAGGGTTTTCATTAATGCCCGGGTGTTCTTGGAGGGGACACCTACGATGGGTACATTTTTACTGTGCCTTGAATAAAGTGGCACACATACAAGTCTACGTCACAGTTTCATGAACTTAGAGTAAAGGTAATCATGGTTTTATACACACTTGAACATTTACGTTGCCTTGAATAAAGTGGCAATACATACTTTGGACAATTGCGGTCAAATTATCATACATACATTTTGAAGGACATTTAAATGGATTTAAATGGGTCGATACACGCTTTACAAACCTTGTTCAACATCTATACATTAAACCAATCTATGAACTCACCAACTTTAATGTAGACACTTTTTAAGCATGTTTTCTACAGGTAATTAAATGCTCGGTATTCTTGATGTGCATTGGAGTCTATATCATTCAAGCATTTCATGGTGAAGCAATAAGGGACAAATGTTCTATCAAATCTCAGATTTTGATTAAATCAACAAGGCAACTTTTCAAACGACACAATTTTTAGAAAAAAAGAAAGGTTTTCCGTTTATTTTTCTCTCTGTATCTAGCGCAAGTATTAATGAAGTAACTCCCCCGGACGTACTTCCGTTGCTACGCATTTTTGGGGGTGTTACATCTGCTGTATGCCTTGTAACTTGAGAAGAGCTTTCGGTTACCCGTCATCTGTTTGGAGCATCCGCTATCCTTTATCCATTTATCAGGTTCTAAGTCGACTCCAAGGCATATCTATTTATATAAGGCATACACTACAACTTACACTTGGTAATCCTTTACACAATATAGATCTATGGGGTACACCATAAAAACCCCTCATATTGTTATTGTCTAGATAGAAAAGCCATTTGCTTGAGGACAAGCAAATCCCAAGTGTATGGGAATTTGATGAGGTTTCATTTTATACACTTTTTCGGGGTCATTTAACCCCCAATATCGTGTGTTTATGCCCAAAATAGGTACTTAATTGTTCCTTTTCAGGTATTTTTCATTTGGAAGACATTTGGATGAATTACACGTGACTTGGGATCACTTGGAGAAAAAATGGATGAGATTATGAACCAACACAATGACTCTTGAAAATTTGGCATACAGAGCCTGGAGACGGCGACACAATCCATACACAACGCCATCACACTTCATCCATTAACGACATCACATATTTCAAGACGGCGTCAGCCCGCACCGACTCAAACGTAGATCTAGAAGACTCATATTACGACGGCGTCACGATTAAAAAGTGACGCCGTCATGACGATTTTCTTATATATATAAACCCGAATATAGGGTTTGGAGTGTGTAACTTTAGAATAAAAATAGGGTACGAACCCTAGTTCGTTTAGCAGTTGTAGGAGACGATTTTAGGGCCTAAAAACCCTATTGTAACTCTTCCAATTCATGTTTTAATCAAGTAAGATTTACTTAATCATTCAATATGTCTATGTGTTGTTTGATTCATTATTCTTGCTTTATTCTTAACATACTCGGCTAAGCCAATTATTGTGTTTATTTATGATTGTATGAAACCTAGAATGTAGATCTTAGTGATGTTGCCTCTTGTGATGGATGTGTACGCTAGGCTTTAGAAAACCAGCTTTCTATCAATAATCGTTGTTGATATGTCTTGGGAAACGTGATTTTGTAGAAAGGATACCATCGGGTAACAGTCTTCATACTACCTTGCCCCCTAATATAATTGATCTACTTTTAATATATTTCACATGCACTTAGTAAACTCCTAGGGGCCATGTAATAGTCTTCATAATACCTTGCATGTGCGTTGCTCTAGTGGCATACTAAGTAGACGGCGGGTTCATGTAATTCGTTCATGCTTTAGGAAATAGTTACATAGATCATCATAAGTGTGACAAGGAAACAACATTAGGAGAAGCAATCTAGGGAGTAATACATAATTAAATAGACACAATCTTTTATCTTATTGTTATCACCATTAGTTTAGATTATTATTTAGTTTAATAGCTAAAACCAAGCCTCTCTCCAATTATATGATTTACCTGCTTTCTATAAAATACAAAAAATACAAAAAGAATCTTCCCTCAACCCTTAGAATTCTATTAGACCGTGATCAGACCTTCCTAACTTATTCCTCGAGTGAACGATAAACAACCCCGAGTCTTGCCCATACTACACTAAAACGATTAGGTGCAATGTCTAGGAAGTTGTAAAACTTCTCGTGTAGAAGTCCTACGACAACCGCACATTAGCAATGTTGGCTTCATTTTTCTCCCTTCTAAGTCTCTCCTCTTCATCAAATTCAGCTTGTATTTTTGAGCTTCTTGTTGATCAAAGCTGATTTGATCTTTCTTTTTCATCTTTAAAGGTTCTTCTACCATGATTCCTTTACCTTTATCCTGAACCTTGACTTGTGATGGTTGTTGTGAAGAAACTATTGGTGTTGGTGTAGTTTCACTTGGCTCTTGTAATATAATTCCCTTTGCCTTGGGTCTTGTGCTAGCAGGTGTAGTTGTTGTAACATCAGTTGTTGTTGTAATTATTGTTATAGCCTTAGGTTTTGCACTCTTCAACTCTGCCAGTGCTTGAGCTAAAGTAATGTCGACTTCTGTTATTATGGCAGCACTAACTTGAACTTGAGCAGCATCAACTTCTTTTTCAACAACATTTACTTCTTGTTGTGCAACAAACACCTATTCACCACCTAAATCATCATTAACATCAAACATGTCTTGATCATCTTGAACATTCACTAGGGAGATGTCTTTGTCAACGTTAATGTCATCAATTTTCCTCCCCTGTTTGGATTTATCCTCCTTATCTAAACTTTGTTCTTCATTAGATGATTCTACTCTTGCAGATAAACCAACCTTATATAATCTTTTTAGTCCATAAGTTCTTGACTTCTGTCTCCTTTCAAGTGTCTTTGCCCTTCTCTTTAAGCGGTCAATCTCTTGAGCTTGAGTAGTCTTTGTGTTCTCCAAGTTAAAAACTCTATTCTGCAAGTTGGTACATATTTCCATCAATTCATTAAGTTGAATACTATCCTCACCATTGAGCAGTGGATCATTGGAATTTTGAGATACATTCTCCTCATTGAAAGCCTCATCTGCTACATTGGTTGTAGGACCACTATGTTGAGTTTCCTTAGTGTCCTTTCTCCTTGGCTTCCTAGGTTTTTGTTTCCTCTAGGGTTGAGATGTTGTTGGTTGAATAATAGTAGGTGTGTGATGGGGATCAGTAGGATTTGCTGAACCTTCACCCATGTCTTCTTGAGCTTGAACCATCATTGTTGAAAATAAGGGTGTTTCCCTTCCTGAAAATCCTTTTCCTACCCTTTTCATGTTTCCAAACACCTTCTTTGTGTGAGAGGGTATAACATAAATTGCATTATGTTTTGACATCCCATCAACTTGTTTATCCAGAAAGACTTGTACAAACCTTGGATACATCAGGAATTTGTTCACATTATCTAAATTCTTCACCATACTTTCAAAAATATACTTGGAAAAGTTAAACCTTTGGTTTATAGCTAAACATATAATTGCAGAAGCCATAGTGCTACTAATATTATTCCATGCAGTAGTTTTAGCACTTAGGCATTTCAAAATAGTATGAATAAGGAATTTCCATTGAGGAGAAAAGAATGCCTTATAAAAAGTAAGCTTCTATGAGAGTTTCTCATACCCTATAAGTGTAAGTTGTTCAAAAGTTTTAGCATTAGGAAGAAAATCAACACCTTCAGCATCTTCTAGTTGAAGATCTCTTCTGATAGTGGATTCAGTTATGATCACCTTCTTCCTATCCATTAGGGCTTGTAACTGAACTTCTCCATTAACAGAATCCCAAAATTGTTCAATACACGAAGTATAAATAGTAAGATTAACCGTGAGTGCATATTTGATAGGATTTACATTCAGAAAATCAATAATTTGCTCAAATCCTTTACTTTTGGTTGGTCTAGACAAAAACACGACCATATTGTGAGTATCAGCAAACTTGAGGGTTGACATTATGTTGGGTTTTGATGATGAATGATGAATTTGAGTTAAGGTTTGTGATTAGAGAGTATTTGTAAGATTGAAAACGATTATGTGAGTGATAGAAACCCTTAATCGAAGTAATCATTCTATTTATGTAAAGTACCCTCAACAGCATTAACCATCATTAGCAGTAGTAAGTTTAAGCCTAGCAGCATTAACTTTTAACTAACAATAGTAAGTTATACAAAGCAGTATTAACTTAGAACCAGCAGTAGTAAGTTATGCCTAACATCATTAACTTTGAACCAACATTAACTCTAATTCCAAACACTCTGTCTCTCTTTTTGTTTTTCAACTCACTATTTCTCTCTGTTTGTTTTTACTTTCTCTCAATTCTTTTTTTTCTCACAATTCTCTCTGTCTATTTTTAGTTTCTCTCAATTCTTTTTTGCTTACTTTTCTCTCTGTCTGTTTTTACTTAGCTCTCTTTCTGTTTTTCAACTCACCACATCTCTTAATTCTTTTTCTCACCAAATCACTTTGTCTGTTTTTATTCCACACATCTCTTTTTCTGTTTTTATTCTCACCAACTCTCTCAATTCTTACAATATTAATTATACCTAACAGTATTAAGTATAACTAACAATATTAACTTAGCAGTATTAAATATAACTAGCAACACTAATTATACTTAATAGCAAAAATGTTTAAGTTATGAGCACTTGTTCCAATTTCATCCTTAGTAGCTTCTCCATTCTATTCCAAACATCCTTCTTTAATCAAGACTTCAGAGATTGAGCATGCCAATACTAGCAATCAAATATTGAAATCTACTTACATCAAATGCTTTTGTAAGCAAATATGTAACATTCTTGTCTGTATGAATCTTGATCATTTGAATTAGCTTCTTTTCATTGGAATCTCTGATAAAGTGATGTCTAATCTCAATGTGCTTTGTTTTTTTTAATGAAAATCAGGGTTCTTAACTATGCATATAATACTCTCATTATCAATATATATCTTTGTATGCATAAAGTTATACCCATAATCAAGCAATTAATTTTGAATCTATAGCACTTGATCATATCAACTTGAAGCAGCTACATACTCAGCCTTTGTTGTGGAATTAGCAACCACAGTCTGCTTCTTGCACTACCATGAAATTAATCTACTTCTAAGGAATTGACAACCTCCTGTTGAAGACTTCCTATCCAAGCTTACTCCAGCATAATTACTATCAGTTTATGCTACCAAATTACCAAATCAAAAGGAGAATCTTTTGGATACCAAAGGTACAATTTAGGTTGACCTTTTAAGTATCTAAAAGTTCTTTTCATAGCATGAAGATGTAACACTTTTGGGTTGACTTGGTATCTTACACAGGCACATACTATAAACATAATATCAGGTCTTGAAGCTATAAGATACATCAATGAACCAATCATTGACCTATACATATGAACATCAACTTCTACACTATCTTTATCTTTGAGCAGAGGCTTCTGAGTTTCCATAGGTGTGCTTGCTGTCTTGACATTAGTAAAACTAAATTTCTTCAAAATCTCAGTCACATACTTATCTTGATTGATAAAAATCCCATCCTCCTTCTGCTTTACTTGGAGTCCTAAGAAGAATGTGAGTTCACCCATAGAACTCATCTGAAACTTCTTATGCATCATTTTCTCAAACTCGGTGCATAATGATTTCTTAGTAGAGCCAAAAATGATATCATCTACATACACTTGAACTAATAGAATATCACCTTTGTCCCTTCTGAAAAACAAAGTTTTGTCTATTTTTCCTCTTTGAAATCCATTGTCCAGTAGGTATGTTGACAATGTTTCATACCAAGCTCTAGGAGCTTGATGCAATCCATACAGTGCCTTTTCTACTTTGTATACTTTGTTAGGGAAGTCTGGATCAACAAATCCTGGTGATTGACAAACATAGACTTCCTCTTTAATCTTACCATAAAGAAAAGCACTCTTGACATCCATCCGGTACACCACAAAGTCTTTAAATAAGGCATAAGATAAAAATACCCTAATTGCTTCAATTCTTGCAACAAGGGCAAAGACTTCATCATAACCAACCCCTTCTTCTTGTGTGTACCCTTGAGCAACCAATCTTTCTTTATTTTTAATCACAATTCCTCTTTCATCCTTTTTATTTCTGAAGACCCATTTAGTGCCAATAGCCCTTTTGCTATTTGGTAAATCCATCAGAGTCCAAACCTCTTGTAACTTGAATTGTAGAAGATCTTTCTGCATAGCCACTATCCAGCTTGGAACCTTCAATGCATGAATTAACTTTTTGTGTTTTTCTTGTGATAAAAAGCAAGCAAACAAGCAATTTTGAAAATCTTTATGGTTTGTTCTTTCCTGGAAAGAACTAAACAAACCATGTTCTTGCAAATTCTTTGTCATTCTTCTTGTTTGAGGGCTGAATGCAAGTCTCCAATAATTTGTTCAACAGGATGATCTTTATGTACTGTTGTAGTTAGAATAGGACTGACAGGCATGAATGCATCTAAATTGTTCATGTCAACCTCTGCACCAACATCTTTATCATAATCTGAATAGACAATATCGTCAAATTCAAGCATATTTGGATAATCAGGAAGATTAATGCTTGTTTTTGCACCAACAACATTAACTTCATTTGGGCTAGCAGCATTAACAGTGTTAGTAATGTCTGCCTTCTCTTGATCATCACTGTGGCTTTCTTGTCTTAAAGCTTCATCGACCTTCTTTCCATCATCATTTGAAGCTTGGAATCTAGTATTAGGAGAACTCTTTGAACTTTAAGAGAATGGTGGATCAGCAGTCCATAATGGTAGCAGTATATAATCTTTGCCAGGTATTGTCTCCATTCTAGCTTTACCTCCATCATCACATGCTTTTGTACCTGCATTACCATTATACTGATTCCCTACAACAACTGGCTTATAATTCATTGACTTTGTTAGTGCATTAATATCAAAAAGCCAATTTGGTCCACTTCATGCAATATTAGGTATACTCTCACTAAACTTGACATTAAGGTTCTCTTCAACTATCCTAGTTCTACTGTTGAATACTCTAAATGCTTTACTATTGATTGAGTATCCAACAAAGAATCCTTCATCATCCTTACCATCAAACTTGCCTAAGTGATCTAAGGTATTAAGAATTGTAACAGGACACCCAAATGGTCTCATAAAGCTTAAAGCTGATTTTCTACTAAGAAATAGTTCATAAGGGGTCTTGTTATGAGGCTTAGTTACTAATACCCTATTTTGTACATAGCAAGCAGTATTAACTGCTTCAGCCCAAAAAGTAGTGGGTAACTTGAAATCAGCTAGCATTGTCCTAGCAGCCTTAATTAGTGTTCTATTTTTCCTCTCAGCTACTCCATTTTGTTGAGGAGTTCTAGCTACACTAAATTCTCTCTTAATACCTTTCATTTCACAAAACTGATTCATTTCTTTATTTTTGAACTCAGTTCTATTGTCACATCTTATCACCTTAACCTTGTGATCTACTAGATTTTATACTCTAGTTATAAAGGACTTAAGTATGCCACTAGTCTCATCCTTAGTAGCTAGAAAGGAAACCCATATAAACCTACTATAATCATCTGTGACAACTAGGCAATACATCTTTTTTATTAAGTTTTTTACAAATGTTAGACCAAACAAATCCATATGCAACATATGTGAAGGTTGGCTGATTGAGTTCACTGTTTTGGACTTACAAGAGGCTCTATGTTGCTTTCCCTTTTGACAAGCAACACAGGTTTCATCATTTTCAAAATGTTTTGAAGGTAAACCTCTTACAAGATTTCCCTTAACTAGTTTATTCATAGTTTTAAAGTTTAAGTGCCCAAGCCTTCTATGCCAAAGTTTAGATTCATCAGATGTGGCTTTTGAAAAGAGACAAGTTAGAGCTCATTTAGGAATAATATTCTTTAAATCAACACTATACATATTGTTCTTTCTAGGAACTTTAAGTAAAACATGACTTTCATTAGTTAACTTAAAATATGGAGATAAAACAATACATTCAGTGTCATTAAAGAGAACACTATTCTTTTTGTCACACATTTGTGAGACACTAAAGAGGTTAAACTTTAACTCTCTTACAAAATACACATTCTCAAAATCTAATTTACCAGTTTTGATTGTACCTTTCCTAGTAATTTTCCCTCATTTGGGGTTACCTCTAAAGGAAACATATTCTCCATCAATTTCTTTAAAGTCAGTAAGATAGGACATGTTCCCTGTCATGTGCCTTGAGCATCCACTATTAATCATTCCTTTTTCCTGCAAATCTTGTTGTGGATTGCCCTGCATATAAGGTAAGAAAAATAGTTTTTTTGGGACCCAAGCCACCACTGACTTGGATCTGCCTTGTGCATCAATATACTCAAAATTTTTAAACATCATTGATGCACTGTTGTGCTTGGAAACATGATCAATTACTTTAGTTTTTGGTTTCCAAACCCAAAAAGCTGAGGCCTTAACAGCATTAACATGATTTCCCTTAACAACATTAAGTATTGCTTTTGGCCTAGCAGTATTAACATTTTTAGTTCTAATAGTATTAACTTTTTGATTGAAATTACACTGTTTACTATTATTCTTGGTTGAGCAGTATTAACTGGTCTAGCAGTAGTAAGTGATACTAGGCCTGACCTCATTAATGTTGTTTTTGGAACTATGTTCCTTTTAGGACTGGGGGTGAGTTTTTCAAGAAAAATTCTGGTGATTTACCCTTGAAGTATAGTTCCATACTGGTTTTACTATCTTTTTATTAGACTGTCTCTGATGGTAATCACAATCATATTGCAGATGATTAAAACTTCCACATACATAGCAAGCTTTGTTAATCATCTCAAAATTACTTCCTAACCTTTGAGACATTATGTAATTCCAGTTTCTTTTATTGCCTCTAGGCCTGTGAGTGTTTTGTCAGGGTTGCTCAACATTTTTAACAATTTTCCTAGGAGATTTTACTTGCTCTTTAGATTTAACAAACTCTATATTAGCAAAACTAAGTTTCTTCTCAGACTTAGGCTTTGACACAACCTCATCCTCATTATCTGACACCCAGTCTTCAACAATTAGGGCATCTTCATTCTTTCTAACAACCTTAGGCTTGTCTGCACTAGCCTTAGCTTCACTAGTCTCAACTACAGGCTTCTTAACTGTAGTCTCACTTACTTTAGGGTCATTCACAAACTCTTCTAAACTAATGAATGACAAATTAGGTTTTGGAGGCATAAAGTTTCCTATATAGGGAGGTAGAACTGCATTATACCCTAAACCTATTTTGCACTTATCAACTATTTGATAGTCTAGAAGTTTGCTTAAACTTTTAGATGCATTTTAAAATTTTCTACTGTTAACTGAATTTCATCTTTTTGTTTTTGAGCCACTTCCAACTTTCTCCTAAGCTCTGTAATGGCTATATCTCTTAAAGGAATCTCACGTTTTAGGACCTTGATATCTTCCTCATAAACATACTTATTTTTCTTATAGACTAGAAGTCTTGCTTCTACAGACTCTAAACCTGTTTTATAAGTAATAGCATTTATCTTTGATGTCCTTAAGTCTTTTAGCAGTTGTTCATTTTGTTCTTTAAGAATTTTAACATTTTCTAAACAAGATGATGAACAATTTGAATCAGTAGATACCTCAGAGTTAGAACTTGTAGAAGAGTAAGTCATAAGTGCAAAGTTAGTTGGACCTTTTACTGCTTGATCACTCCAATCATAACCACCAATACCATAATAGGAAATCAAAGCATTAGAAGTAGGTGTCTATACTGGCACAACCCTTCTTGTGTTATCCCTATTCATGTTTTCTTAGTTCTATGGAGCCCTGCACTCCCTTGCAAAGTGTCCCCTTTTGTGGCAGTTGAAACACTCCACCTTGGACTTATTAAACCCAATGGTCTCAATACCATTCATAGAAAACTTCCTTCCAGTGTTCTTCAAGAATCTCCTTTCCCTCATTGTTAGCATAGCCATCTGCCACCTTAAATCTATCTCTTCTAAATCATCAAGATGAATTTGTTGCAAGTCCTCATTGTTAAGTTGTGGACTGTTTGATTGGCTTGCAAAGAAAGTATAGATGACAACATCACTCAAGTTGTCAATTGTTGTTGAGTTAACAGCAGTAAGTTGAGTGCTAGCTGTTGTAGCACCATGAGCAGTATTAACTACTCCATTTGTGTTTCTTGTGCTGTTTGAGGACATAAAGGCTACGTTTTATGTGTTTGTGTTTGAGCTTGATGTCCCTTTGACCTCTGGTTCATAGATCTTTAGGTTGTTATAAAGATCATCCATGCTTAATGTTTTTATCTTTGGCTTATTCCTCCACACAATGGTATGTGTGTTCCATTTTGGTGACAAACTTCTTAAGAACTTCTGATTTACATCTTCCTGTGAGTTACTTTCACTATGAATCTCCAACTGACTAATAAGCTTTTGATGCCAATCAAAGGTTTGATCTAGCAACTCTAAGCTAGATGCAGTAAAATTTTCATACTGATGCTTTAGAAGATTCCTTTGAGTCTTCTTAGTAGCAGCATTACCTCTAAACCTCTTCTCAATTACCTCTAGCAATGACTTAGCATCTTTGATGAAGTTAAACTTTAATTGATGTTCATTAGGTATGCCCATCAATAAAGTGCTTTCTGCCTTCAACTCTAACCTTCTTTATGCCTGTTCTTCAGCAGTGGTAGGAGGAACTGTAGTCACAACACCATCAACATTTTTTGTTATTGGAGGTGCATTACCATTCTCTATAACTTCCCATAAAGAATAATCAACCATCTGGATGTACTGTTCCATCCTTATCCTCTAAAGCTCATACTCACCTAGTTTGAGCATAGGCACTTTTGTTGTAGCCACCATATGTGCTGAGTCTTGATCCATCTCTTTTTGTTGAAATATCTTGTGTATAATAACAGTTTCTTCTTATTCAAAGCTTCTTACAAGCTCTGATACCACTTGTTGATCCCAACTTCTACTAGATCTTAATCCTTAACTTTTGTAATGTTTAGTTATGCAAGATAAATCCTACACAACTATGATAGAAACTTGGTAAAGTATATCAAAGATTATGTGGAATCTAATCTTTGATCAATAAAAAGAATTATTTAATGAAACATTAACACAAAACAATATGATTTCAACAATAAAAGCTTTAATATTATTATTACAAATAATACGAATACTCTTCCTAGTATTAGGGTTACAAAACCTTAAAGCTATGAACTATACGACTATGATACTTTGATACATCTGACTCTATACCCTAGGACCTCCTTTTATACACCAAGGAGTCCTATTTGATTTACAATATATTCTAAAGACTTAGAATATTCTCTAAAATCTATTCTATAAATAACTCATACTTATCCCACAAGTATTCTTGATCTCCAATCAATCTTATGTCTTTATCCTTTCTTTGATAGTAGAAACTCTTTCAGCAGTCTTAACTTTGAGCAGTTGTAACATTTGTACTGACAACATTAACTTTGAGAAAGCAGTAGTAACTTTATACACCAGCAGCATTAACTGTGTACAAGCAGTAGTAACTACTTAGAATATTTTCTTCAATCTTCACCAGCAGTACTAACTTTACTCTAGCAGTACTAACATATACTAGCAGTACTTAGTTACACTAGCAGTAGTAACTAAGTTATACTAGCAGTAGTAATATACTCTAGCAGTAGTAACTAGCAGTACTAACTACTTAGCATATTTTTTACTAAGATTACTAAACAGCACTAAGTTTTGCTTAGCAGCAGTAACTAATACCTTAACAGTAGTATCTTCAAGAACATCATGAAGTCTTTTAATCCCAACAATCTATGTTGACCTGCCAGAATCCCTGCTACAACGCCGCTACCAAACTCTCAAAGTTGCTGAAACCTAAAATTAGAATATTAAACTCAGAACCCTCAAAGAATATTAAACCATGAATTCATAATCTTGAACAATATAATTAAAGACAAAAAGGACAAAAAAATAGGGGTTAATAAACTTACAAAATCATTAAGGGAAAACCAAAATCCTGCTTCATCTCCATCATAAAATCTTACAGGTTACAAAATCAATTAGAGTTTGGTGTTTTCTGTGTTTTGGTGTATGGGTGTGGATATATATTTACTCAGTCGGTGGGGTGAGGCACTGGAAGAGATAGCAGGGGCGGTGGAATGTGTTTATAAAATAAGAGGATGGTGGAGGATGGTTGGTAAACGAAATTATAAAATAAGAGGATGGTGGACGATGGTTGGTAAAGGAAATTATAAAATAAGCTGGAAAGTATTATTATATGGTTACTATAGCAAAACAGGTCAAACGGTCCATTTTTGTTATAAAGGTAGTAATTTGTAATTTTTTTAATGAATAAAAAATTAATTGATTTGAAAAAACTAAAAAATAAAATAAAATGATGAGTCCAGCTCATATAAATGCTGCATGCATGTAACTTTACCTTATCTAAACAAATATGTATCTTTTAGTTCGTTGACATAGGATTACTAAACAACAATATCTTCCAAATAATTCAGATGCAGAATTAACTTTGACTGTGTAACATCTCCAAATAGGGTCGCAGCAGAATAAGGGTCTGGGAGCGTTACATCATAGATCAATAGCACAAGTATATAAGAGAACGACCTTTAAATGAGTCGTTTTGAAAATGATTCATTAGATTTCATAAAATGTTTAATATAAAAGCTCAACGGCTTAACTTGTTCAATGAAAAGATTTTAGATCATCACAAATATCCCTAAAATGTAATGCCTCTAAATCTTTATGCATGACTCCCAAAATGATAGACCACCAATGTATCCCTTGTACTTGTACCTTATTGACGTGAGAAAAACATGTTTTGAAACGTCAACATAAAGTTAGTGAATTCATAGGTTTATGTAAATATAATGTAGGACCGTAAGATTTCTAAGTGTATGATAATGCAACAGATGCAAATATCACAAAAATGTAATTACGTTTCCCTAAGCTCATGACACTAAAGCTCGACATGTATGAATTGCAATATAAATTGCCTACATTGCCCTTGATGATGTTCTAACCGGCAACATCCCAAATCTGATATTGTATAGGTCTGTTGTCTGGCAAACTGGCATAGTGAGTGCTACTCACCCGAATGGGGAGGTCAATCCCAAATAGATCTATTTATAACATTCGCGCTTACACCGAGTAATTAACAGGTCATGATAATGGGCTTAGTGGGATACCGCTACTTAGGCAAACATGTAATCATGTTAAAATGTACACTTGCATCCAATTTCTAAAACAATGCATGTTTCTTACCCCAAAAGTAGTAAATCATTATAATTGTAAAAACGTGAGGCCATGAACTCACCTTAGTGAATGAATTGATTGCCTAAATCAAATAGTGTGAAAATCATCACTTAGTCCGAATGCAATCTAATTAAATATAGGTCGTATGAGTACCATGTACTTTGAATAACTAACACAACATATAATTCTATATAGTTACATCACTACCTAAACATGTTTGTTTAATTTATAAAATTAAACAATAATAACTTGTACTTTGTTAAATAAACATTCATGTATCTGTGTTTGTAAAAATGTTATACTTGTCCAACTATTGATCGATTATTTATAATATTTGTTTTAATACCTTTATATAATTATATAATGATATTATATAATTAGTTTAATTAATTTCACAAAAATAGTGTACAAGTATAAAAATAGTGCATAAGGTTTCATAAACCTTATATATTTTTCATTTTAACCCCGTTTTATACGTTCTTTATGGCTACGGCTTTGTATTAAGAAAATCTATCAAAATATTACGTTTATAGTATTTTTGCTACTGATGAATAGTAAATTTTACTATTTTTGTAAAATTATGTAAAACCACTTTTATATAATTAATTGTTGTAATCTCGTAAAAATCATAACTTATTCGTTTTAATTCGGTTTTTAGTGATTGTTATGTCCGTGTCTTCGTAATTAAAAGTTCTATCTAAGAAAAATATTCTCAAAAAACTCACTGTTATGAACAATAACATATTTTTATAAAATTACTTTTATAAAAATACTTTTTATCGTAAACTTGTAAATAGCGTAACTTCTCGTTATAATTTGGATTTTTGAGTTCTCTATATGCTTAGAATCATCATGATATGTACTATTTTAATAAATTATAAAATAAATATTTTATTTGTCAAATTAAAACAATGGCTTTTTAGTTTTCATATAATTAATTTTATAAACTTGTTTTATACACCTTTTCACTTAATTAAATTACTATAAGTCCTCTACTTTATGATTAATACACTACCTTGTGTATATTTATAGTCCTCTAATATATGTCCAAGAATAACAAGTCTTCACATTTATTTATTCATAAACATAATAAATAAACATTTATATAATTAATTCATAAACTAGTTTTATAGATTAATGAATATTTATGAAAAGTGTGTTCTTGCTTTCTATCATCATTTTAGCATCATAACATCATACTAAAAATGAAATAATAATATGAAAAGTTTAGAGTTCTTAGAAGACCTTAACAAGATGGATGATGAAGAGAAACAAAGTCTAAACCATAACTTATCAAGAAAATCCAAGCTTTTAAAAACCTTAATTTTAATTATAAAAACCCTAGCTTTCTTCTTGATATTAAACCCTTTTAACCAATTAACCAAGCATCCAATACACCGTAGATATGCCTAAGAATGAACCTTGTACACTTGAAATATTTGCAAAATCAAAACTATGAAATGTTTGAGTGGGTGAGAGTGAACATTGGGTTGAGGGAGAGTAGGAGAGGAAATAGTTTGAGTTCTATGCTTGTAAATGAAGTGTGTGTTATGGTTTCACTTTATGGGTCCTAATTATAGCAAGACATGAGTTAGAATACCACTTTTTGAATCTATCAAATGGTTTTGGGGTTTGCTTCATGGTGTCCGGTTTTGATGGCCAAAGGGGCATGGTTCATGGAGTTTTTAAATGGTTTAGGGCTTGTAGAAGTAGGGAACAAGTATGGCATGAGTTGCTTTTGTGTAAGAATGAAATGATAAGGTTTAGCATGCTTGGTTTTATCTTCTCTTGTTTCTCCTTATTTCTAGTTGAACGTAGAACTATAGGAGACAAGTTTGGTGTTAACTCTAGGGCTTGAATCCATTGGATAACAAGTAATGTTGTTTATTCATGTTAGTGGAGTATTGGAATTAATTTACATATGAAGTATGAATGTGTTTGTATGATATAACTGGCCAAGGTGGTGAGAACATGAATAAGTTTTATAAACTTTGATAAAAATGTATTGGTGGGTATTTGTTGAAGCCTAAATGGGTTTATGGTTTGCCATGCATGCAAAAGTGTAGTTTTATTGCGTTACGTAAACGTTTTACGTAACCAATAAAAATAAAAAGCGTAAAGTTATAAATTATCATCCTAATAACTTTATAACACTTACTTGACATAAAATTTTATTTGGTTGATGCCCGTTTACGTTAAATGCTTATTTTTGTTTACGCGATTTAACTAAGCGATTTAAATAAAAAGCAAACGCGTAAAAGCCTAAAAATAAATAATGGAATAGATGAAGTGGTAAAATGAGCTAAAAATGTGAAATTTTATAGTCTCTTCCTGTTAGAAGAGCCTTGTCCCCAAGGCTTAAGTCGCGACACTTGGCGAAGTTATAGGTTTAGTGAAGAGATAAAGATACATCTTTTGAAATTGGTCTTCACATTCCCATGTGAACTCAGGACCCCTCCTAGAGTTCCATCGAACCTTGACAATCAGGATACGGCTTTGCTTCAACCTTTTGACTTCTTGATCCATGATTTCTATTGGTTCCTCCACAAAATAGAGCTTATCATCAATATGAAGTCCATCTAACGGAACGGCTAATGGCTCGTCAGAATAACATTTCTTCAAGTTGGACACATGAAATATATTGTGAACCCTAATCAACTCTTGAGGAAGCTCAAGCTTGTAAGAAATGGCTCCAACCTTAGCCAACACCTTGAAAGGTCCAACATACCTAGGGTTTAACTTCTCCCGTTTGCCAAAACATACGACCCCTTTGGTAAGAAGAGTGCAGACTTAGTAAGTCAGTCAACAATCACCCAAATGGTGTCATAACCTTGTGACGACTTAGGAAGCTTCATGACAAAATCCATAGTGATATTATCCCACTTCCATTGAGGTATCTTGGGTTGCACCAACAAACCCAATGACCTTTAGTGTTCAGCCTTGACCTTAGAACATGTCAAACATTTTCAAACATAGGTGGCGATGTCGGCCTTCATATTAGGCCACCAATATAGCTTCTTCATTTCCTAATATATCTTGTTGAAACCCGGATGGATAGAGTATTTTGACTTGTGGGATTCGTGCATAATCACAGTCCTTAAAGCACCATAACATGACAACCAACTCCTGCCATTTAAGCATAGAGTTTCTTCAGTAAGGGGTTCTAACTTTTCCTTTGATATATCCTTCCTGATCATACCTCCTACGTCTTTGTTCTTAAAGTTCTCTGGTTTCTGTGCTTCTATTTGAGCTTCTAAATTTGTTTTGGGAGATTCAAACCAATAGTCATGACTAAGGCTCAAACCCATAATGGCTTAATCCGTTCTTTACGGCTTAAGGCATTGGCCACTACGTTTGCTTTCCCCGGGTGATAACGGATTTCACAATCGTAATCACTGAGCAACTCTAACCAATGACGTTGCCTCATATTCAGCTCCTTTTGGTCAAGAATGTGTTGTAAACTCTTATGATCAATGAACATCGTACACTTGGTTCTGTATAAATACTGCCTCCAAATCTTTAGAGCAAACACTACTGCACCAAGTTCTAAATCATGAGTAGTATAATTCTTCTTATGTATCTTTAATTGTTGTGATGCATAAGCAATCACCTTCTTGTTTTGCATCAAAACAGCACCCAATCCTTTATGCGAAACATCGCTATAAACAATAAAGTTCTCAGCTCCTAGAGGTAGAGCTAAGATAGGTGCGCTACACAACTTATCCTTCAATGTCTGAAAAGCTGCTTCTCGCTTGTCACCCTATTTATAGGTGACTTTCTTCTGAGTAAGATTTTTCATTGGCTTAGCAAACTTCAAAAATCCTTCAATAAATCTCTGATAATAACCGACAAGACCTAAAAATTGATGAATCTTCATTGGAGTGTTAGGAGATGCCTAATCTTTTATGGATTTGATCTTGGCGGGATCCATGTGAATGCCTTGACTATCAATCATGTGGGCAAGAAATTGTACCTCGGGAATCCAAAATTCACATTTAGAGAATTTAGCATACAACTCCTTTTTCTTTAGCAACTCTAAGATTAACTTAAGATGCTCTTCATGTTCTTCCTTGTTCTTCGAGAAGATAAGGATATCGTCAATGAAGACAATCACAAATTGATCCAAATATGGCTTGCACAGCCTATTCATTATATCCATAAATACCATCGGCTCGTTCATCAAACAAAATGGCATAACTTGAAATTCATAATGACCGTAACAAGTTTTGAAAGTGGTCTTTGGAATGTCTCCTTCATGAACTCGTAACTGATGATAGCCCGACCTCAAATCGATCTTCGAGTAGACACTCGATCCTTGAAGTTAATAAAATAAATCGTTAATCCTCGAGAGTGGATAACGACTCTTGTTGGGTTTATTGATTTGATTATTACAAAACTACATGTGCTTAAATAAAGAAGAATGACATGAAAAGGGCTTAATATGATCACTTTGGTATTCTACATATGGAAGAATTAAATGTTGGAAGATTTGCTAAAGATAAGCATTGAAAAGTCAAACGTTTAGTTTCTATATATTTAAATGTTTAGTTTCCTTGTATAATTAAATGTATTTTATGAGCATTTAATTAGTCTTTTATGAGAATTTAATTAGTTGGTCAAAGCATTTAATTAGTTTCCTTTGTAATTCTTGATCTATCACTATATAAAGAGATCATAGACATAGGTTTAAGGATCCAAAAAAGTGTGTGTATCCTATGTAGTTCAATGAGAGTCTAGACACAAAAAACGTGTGTAGACATATAGTTAGATAGTTAATAGATATTTATAGATGTCTATGTATTAGCCTCAAGAATCATTTAATTCCTGTTATTGTTGAGTAACCATTCTATGATTTGATCACATAGAATTGGGGCTGTGTTGAATAAAAGAAAACCTTGTGATAACATTGATTTGTTCTTTAATAATTCCACTGTGCAAATACTTAATCTGTGTTATCATGATCCTAGATGAGAAATAATCATTCTCGAGTTATAAACGATCTAAGGATTTTTAACAAACTCTACAATTGGTATTAAAACCTCATGGCTCGTGATATCTGGGATTACAAGGTTTTAGATAGAAAAAGTGTTTTGGGTTTTTTTGTTTTTTGATAAAAGTCAAATTCGGTGGTATTAGGGTTTTCAAACCCTAATTCAGTAATAGCAGGAAACTTGAAGCTACTATGATTTCAAAGGGTTTGACATCAAGACGAAACAAAGAAGCAACAACTAGAGAACACTCATTGGTCACATCAGGTTTGGTTTATTATTTGATACAGCAGGATCATATATGGTATGTTTTTATTGGCTAAATTATGACTATTATAACACCCTGTGTTTTCAAGTCATTGACGACGTCAACAAATCCGCAGTGTACCTTTTGTATTATACGCATTTACTTGAAATTGTAAACGTTAGGTTAAATCGCGTACGCCAAAAATTAACGTTCATTGTAAACGGGCATCAAACAATTAAATGTGTACATCAAGCAAGGGTTATATAATTATTTTGAGGATAATTATTAACTTTGTTCATTTTATTTTTATCGGATACGTAAAGTGTATACGTTTCGCGATAAAATGCGTTTAGGCACTCCCGGAACCACAAAAACTTTTCTACGCTTCAACAAATACCCACGTTTATACCCAATACCCAAAATTTACTCAATATTATCATACATAAGTGTTTATGGCCGGCTATAAAGAGAAAGAACAAGAAAATGCAAGTTGAGAACACATTTCCATGTTTTCATGGGATGTTCTCAACTATTAGGGGACATCTACCATTCCTACCATACCTTGACCAAAGACTAGGACCATGGCCATTCCTAAGACTTCCTTTATGTCCCCTTGACTAGTCATGCATGATACTACTTATACATTGCATAAGAGAGCTAGCACTTACATGTTAAACACTTAGCAAAAATCATATATACTCCCTCTAGCTTACATATAAGCTACGGCAAACAAGCACCCCTTTAACAAACCCATACAAAATTTTCTTCAACCCATACCCTTCTATATACACATATTCTAAGATATACTAAGGCATTTGCAAGCATTGAATCACCATTTCCAAGTATTTCTCAAGTAAAAGAAGGCTAGGGTTTAGTTAAGGAAAGCTAGGGTTTCTTAAGTGCAAGCTTGGTTTTTGTGGCTAAACAAGGGTTTAGTACTAGCACATCATCATCATCATACCTCATAAGGTCTATTTAAACTCTTTATGTTCTTATAATTTTCATTATTATGCATATGATTATTCTATTTAGCTTAAATCACCATTTAGGATCATTAACATGAAAAGAGAAGTTTTTATTTATTGTCATCATAATGTACACATTTATATATCCTATGATGTGGTTGACATCATGTTAAAATGGTCACACAAGTGATTTACACTCTTGGTTAAACATGAAAGTGATTATGTATTAATTAGGGTTTTCATAGTTTCATAATATGTTTTAAGTTAAAGAAATACATAAGACAAGTTAAGATTAATTATGGACTCATATTAATGTTACTTGAACACTAAAATAAGGTTACCTTGGAAGAAATTACATTGGACAAACTTGGTATGTATAAAAATGATTATTGGCAAAACTAGTAAATTAAGGTTACTTAAATAAAGTTATGGTTTTAAAGTATGTTAATGGATTTGTTAACATGGGTAACTTGGACAAATGAGGACTTGGATGAACAATGGACACTTAATATAGGTATGATTTATAATATATATGATATATGAGACTTGTGGTAAAATACAAAAGTGGTAAAGTATAAAGAAAAGATCAAAAATGGATTCAACAAACTAAAGCAAACATTATGTCCAAAATTCAAAAATGTACATATCCATTTTATATTTTTATAAGATAATACATTTCACGACGATTCCAAAAAGGTAAGAAACTTGTTTAACGGATTAATAACGAAAAAGTTACGTTAAAAACGAGTTATACGTTAATAAACGAAGTCGTAAGTAAATTTTTATAAAAATTATAAACAGCAAGTGTGGATATTTTTAACAAATAACACAATTTTACCAAAACCATTAGTTGGTGATTGAGCTATATAGAATATTATGTGGTTATCAAAGTACTATATTACTAGGGAGTTTCATAATGAGGCCTCTTCGGATGGCGTATCGACGAGTTGTTGGATTTACGATTTAAAGTGTCCTAACTCCTCGAACGTCATGTCATGACCTCTTTAATTATGATAGCCCGAACGATAGTACGATGTAACAACTATAGGATTATATTCAATGTTATTAAAGTACTCGGTACTTATACGACCTATGATAATTTAGGTTGCATTCGATCTTTTACGTGACGCTTTATCTGCGATATTTGGATTATCAGAACTCAAGGTGAGTTCATAGCCCCACGTTTTACATGCTTTTGTTTTTACAAAGTTTTTGGGGTGAAAAACATGCAATGTTTTACAACTGGACACAAGTGGTTAAGTTTCACATTATGATTACATGTTGCCTAAGTAGCGATAACCCAATCTGAGCCCATTATCATGAACTGTTAATTACGAGCGCGAATGTTATAAATAGATCTATTGGGTTTGACAACCCCGTTCGGGTGATTAGCTATCACTAGTGAAACGAACGTATACCATGTCGAATATAGGATGTTGCGGGTTAGAACATCACCACGGGCAAAAGGCCATTAATTTGGCATCCATACATGTCAAGCTTCAGTGTCATGAGCTTAGAGCAACGTAATTACATTTATATGATGTCTGCATTTGTTGCATTATCATACACTTGGGAGATCTTGTGGTCCTACAATATATGATTTATCAAACCTATGAATTCACCAACATTATTGTTGACGTTTTAAAGCAATGTTTTTCAGGGGATCAATAAGCACAAGGTGCGATGGATACATTGGTGGTTTTGAATTGGATGTCATACATTAAAGATTTTGTCGCATTTCATTTTGTTATCTGTTATGGGCTGAAAATCTTTGTATTTTGATCAAGTGAACAAGTTAAGCTTCGGGCTTATGTAACAATTACTTTGTTAAATCCAATGTATCGTTTTCAAACGACTTTTTGGTCGTTCTATATATATCTTGTGTTATTGATCTGAGAAGTAACACGCCCCGGACCCATATTCCGCTGCGACCCAATTTGGGGGTGTTACAGATTGGTATCAAGAGCCAAGGTTATAGAGAACCAGGTCAAATGTTTTTGCTGGACTATAACCGTTTTCAAAAGTTGTTTTATAACAAAGGGATTACACGGGACATACATATGTGCATACATTCATGCATACACTACTTGTTGCATTAGTTGGTTGGACTAGATGCATTCATAATTGATATACATGTTATGATTATAAATGTATATTACTATAAGGGTCTTATATAATATACTCATATAAGCCATTTCTGCTGGTCACAGTAGTCATGTCAGCCGATTCCGCGGTTACCTATACGTCTGTTCACTCTGAGGCACGATCTTGGAGTATTCCATCTGAGGATCCTTACGAGGAGGCTGCCCAACAGTTGTTCGAGCAGGCACCACGATATCCAGAGTATGTACCTGAGGACCATATACCAGTGTACATTCCTGAGCCTGAGCATCCTGAGGATTTAGTGCCAGCTGAGGATGAGGCACCTACACCTCTACTACCACCATTCTTTTTATCTCCACGTATTCGACCTCTTAGTCCTAGAGCACTCGAGGTTGAGATGAGAGATGTAGCATCAGCCTTCTATCATTCACTACACCCATCAGGGACACCATCATTATTACCTATACCTCCACCTGCACCATCTTAGCTGTTTTCTTTTTTTAGAGCTGATATTCCCGAGGGCTGACACGCCGCCTCGGAAGTGACTACTACTTACTCTCCCAGCTGGGTGTGAGATTGGAGGAGAGTTCTGCGGGGGTTGCTGCTGCTGCGAGACAAGCCAGGACCCAATATAGAGACCAGACTCCTAGATAACTGGAGGAGGATTATGACGCCTAGAGTTGGTCCAACAGGTGATTCACTTTAACCAGGTAGATGTTTGCACTAGAGAAGAGTTCAGAGTTTTGCACACGACATCACGTGCCAGACGGATCGTGAGATGTGAGGTCGGAGATTGAGATATGGAGGAGAGAGTGACTTGCTTACGAGCAAGAGAGTATTTCAGACCCGTCAGGACTGGCTAGGTATGAGCTCACTGCAGGCTTTAGAGGCATCGTGTTTACAGTATTAGAGACTGATGTTGCGTCGCCACGAGTTGGCAGCGTCAGGCTGAAAAGAGATCTTGCTATTCAGTAATCATGCGTACCCAGGCCCCTGGAGGTGGAGCACGACGTTGACAAACATTGGAGGACACTGGTAAGCAGTCCTAGGGGACTTTGGTTATGTTGTTATCTACTATTGCAGTTGTTAAGTTTATGGGTTAATCAAGCTAGCAGGCGGTATAGATCTTTTGTTTTGGTTAGCTATCATGTATAGATCTTTTATTTCTGATTAGCTATCCTGTATAGCCTACTAAGTATTACGGGTAACTCCCGGCTAGTATGGCTTTAGGTTGTATATATTCTTTTGTAACCTAATCAAGGTGATCATTTTGTATCTAAACCAATCATGTATGTTTTCCAGTTATATATGGAATGGATGTATTATGTCATGTCTATAATCGAATTTGTGGTGAATGAATGTCGATTTGGTTATATCATTGTTAATTACAATTCAATTGTACATTTCACTGTGTGATGTGATCTCACTTTATTTATCATGGATATGTCATGTCATGGTTATGATTTTATGAAATCTAACGGATATTGTATTTTCTTGTGATTAAAGAAAATGGCACCAAAGCGAGCTACAAGGTCAACACCGACCACAACAACAACACCAGCCACAACCACTACGGTCACAAATGCCCAACTCCAAGCTATGATTAACGAAGGTGTCAGTGCCGCTTTGGCCGCACGTGACGCAACTAGGAATGGCACTGATAGTCATTCTTCGGGAACGGGTGTCAGGGGATCTGAACGCGTTGCTCGAGAGTGCACTTACCAGGATTTCATGAAGTGCAAACCTTTGTATTTCAAGGGCACCGAGGGAGTGGTTGAGTTAACCCAATGGTTTGAAAGAATGGAGACTGTCTTCCGAATAAGCAACTGCTCGGTGGAAAACCAGGTCAAGTTCTCTACTTGTACTCTTTTAGCAAGTGCTCTAACATGGTGGAATTCCCATGTTATGACTGTTACTCATGATGTTGCATATTCAATGACTTGGGTCGATCTAAGGAAGAAGATGACCGACAAATATTGTCCACGAAACGAAATGAAGAAGCTTGAGGCGGAATTGTGGAACTTGAAAGTGATAGGTACTGATGTGGTCAAATACAACCAACGTTTTCAAGAACTAGCACTTCTCTGTGTGAGAATGTTCCCTGAGGAGTCAGACAAAATTGAAAGATATGTCGGGGGATTGCCCGACATGATCCATGGAAACATCGTAGCTTCGAAACCAAAGACAATGCAAGAGGCCATTGAAATGGCCACTGAACTGATGGACAAGAGAGTCAATACCATTGCGGAAAGACAAGCTGAAAACAAGAGGAAGTTTGAAAACACTTCCCGAAACAGTCAGAATCAACAACAACAACAAATCAAGAGGCAAAACACCGGCAGGGCATACACTGCTGGATCGGGTGATAAAGAAACATTATGGGGATCTAGCCCCTTGCTCAAAGTGCAGTTTACCACCATGATGGTTCAGTGTGCTCAAAAAGCGCTATAAATGCAACAAATATGGTCACATCGCCCGTGACTGTACGAGTGCAGGAAATGCCAACAACACTAACAACCAGAAGGGCACCGGATCGGGTCAGAAACCTACTTGTTTTGAATGCGGAGCTCAGGGACACTTCAGAAAGGAATGTCCAAGAATGAAGAACAACAAAGGCAACCGTGGTAATCAAGCTGGGAATGATAGGGCTCCAGCAAAGGTGTATGTGGTAGGAAATGCGGGGGCAAATCCAGACAACGTCGTTGCTGGTACGTTCCTTCTAAACAACCGCTATGCTTATATCTTGTTTGATACGGGTGCCTCGAGTTTTTGTCTACTGCATTTAGCTCCCAAAATTGACATAACGCCTCTACATTTAGATCACTATTATGATGGCGAACTAGGCTGACGGAGGATTATTGGAGTTAAAACTATACTTATGGGTTGCACATTAAAACTTCCTGAAAAACACCAATTACATGTACAACTTAATGCCTGTAGAACTTGGTAGTTTTGATGCTATAATCGGTATGGACTTGGTTAGCGATGCACCAACGGTTCATTGCATGTGCGAGAAAGATTGTTCGCATTCCCTGGAAAAATTAAACCCTAATCATACACGGTGATGGAAGTACCCAGGTAAATTGTGAACGATTACACAAATTTCTTGCACTAAACGGCTGAAAGTACATGGTAAAAAGGGTTTCCCTATCTTTCTGGCACATATCACTGCAAAGAAGTTGAAGAATGTCGAAGGAGAAAGCGACTTGTGGACGTTACAAATAGTTCAAGAACTTTCCCGAAGTATTTTCCTGAGGACTTGCCGGTCTTACTCCGCTCGACAAGTGGAATTTCAAATTGATTGTACCTGGGCTGCACCTGTAGAACGGGACAACCTTATCGATGGGCGCCTTCCGAGATGAAAGAAGTTATCTGAGCAACTGAAAGAGCTATTCCGACAAAGGATTTATAAGCCTAGTTCCTCGCCCTGGGGAGATCCTAGTCCCTGTCGTTTGTTTATCTCAAGGAAGAAGGACGGGTATTCCGGAAGGCATTGATTACAGGGAACTGAATAAAATTAACGGGTGTGGAACCGTTATCCTGCTCCCAAGAATTGATGACCTATTTGATCAGCTCCATGGGTCGAGGTTACTGAAGTGGACTTTAGATCAGGTTATCACCAATTAAGGGTTCGAGAAGAAGACATTTCGAAGACTGCCTTCAGAACTCGTTACGGCCATTACGAATTCCAAGTTATGCCGTTTGGTTTGACAAACGCACCTGCCGTATTCATGGACCTTATGAATCGGGTTTGCAAACCATACCTGGATAAATTTGTGATTGTCTTTATTGACGACATTCTGATATATTCGAAGAATAAGAAAGAACACGAAGAACACCTTAAGCAGATCTTGGAATTGCTTAAGAAGGAAGAATTGTATGCCAAGTTTTCCAAATGTGAATTTTGGATTCCTAAGGTACAGTTCTTAGGTCATGTGATCGATAGTGAAGGAATTCATGTGGATCCAGCCAAGATTGAATCCATTAAGGATTGGACATCTCCTAAGTCACCAACGGAGATTCGTCAATTTTTAGGTCTTGCTGGATACTATCGAAGATTTATTGAAGGGTTTTCAAAAATCGCCAAACCTATGACCAAGCTCACCCAAAAGAAGGTTAAGTTTGAATGGGGCGATAAACAAGAAGCAGCTTTTCAACTGTTAAAGCAAAAGTTGTGCAGTGCACCAATCCTTGCATTACCTGAAGGAAGCGAAGATTTCATGCAGACTGCCGAAGCTGCCGAAGAAGGGTTTGGGCGCTGTGTTGATGCAGAGAGAAAAAGTGATTTCTTATGCATCACGACAGTTGAAGATTCATGAGAAAAACTACACGACTCATGATTTAGAACTTGGTGCAGTGGTGTTCGCTCTCAAGATCTGGAGACATTATTTATATGGAACTAAGTGTACGGTGTATACCGATCACAAAAGTTTGCAACACATTTTAGATCAAAAAGAGTTGAACATGAGGCAACGACGATGGTTAGAGTTGCTAAGTGATTACGATTGCGATATTCGTTATCACCCGGGGAAAGCAAATGTCGTTGCTGACGCTTTAAGCAGGAAAGAACGAGAACCACCGCTAAGAGTTCGAGCCTTGGTTATGACTATTAGTTTGGATCTTCCCAAACAGATCTTAAATGCTCAGACCGAAGCGCGAAAACCAGAGAACATTAAGAGTGAAGACGTTGGGGGAATGTTGATTGAAAACGCTAAATTTCCAGAAGCAATTAGAGAACAAAAGTTGGAACCACGTGCGGATGGAACCATGTGCCTCAATGGCAGGAGCTGGTTACCTTGTTATGGCGATTTGCGGACTGTGATCATGCACGAATCCCACAAATCAAAATACTCTATTCATCCGGTTCCGAACATAATGTACACATGACATGAAGAAGCTATATTGGTGGCCCAACATGAAAGCCGACATAGCCACTTATGTTAACAAGTGTTTGACCTGTGCTAAGGTCAAGGTCGAACATCAAAGGCCATTTTTCAGGATTGTTGGTACAAACCTAAGTTACCCTGGATATGGAAGTGGGATAAACTTCACCATGGATTTTGTTACAAAGCTTCCTAAGACGTCGCAAGGCTACGACACCATTTGGGTGATTGTTGACCGACTCACTAAGTCTGCGATCTTCACACCGATAAAAGAGACTGATCCTTTGGATAAACTTGCAAGAACGTACCTAAAGGAGGTGGTCACGAGACATGAAATACCTGTCTTAATCATTTGTGATCGTGACCCGAGATTCGCATCCAATTTCTGGAGGTCACTTTAGAACGCTTTGGGTACTAATTTGGATATGAGTACAGCGTACCATCCACAAATAGATGGACAAAGCGAGAGGACCATTCAAACTCTCAAGGATATGCTGCGTGCTTGTGCGATCGATTTTAGAAAGGGTTGGGTCAACCATTTGCCATTAGTCAAGTTTTCATACAACAATAGCTATCACGCTATCATCAAGGCCGCACCATTTGAAGCACTTTATGGTCGAAAGTGTCGTTCACCTGTTTGTTGGACCGAAGTTGGAGAAGCTCAAATCCTCAGTCCAGAACTAATTCAAGAGACCACTGAGAAAATCATCCAGATCAAGCAAAGGATGCAAGCCGCTCGTGATCGACAGAAGAGTTACGCCGATCTGAAGCGTAAACCGATGGAATTCCAAGTCAGGGATAAAGTTATGCTTAAAGTTTCACCTTGGAAAGGGGTCGTACGTTTTGGAAAACGGGGGAAGTTAAACCCTAGGTATGTTGGACCTTTCAAGGTGTTAGAAAAGGTTGGAGAGGTTGCTTACAAGCTCGAGCTTCCTGAAGAGCTGAGCAGAGTTCATAATACATTCCATGTGTCCAACCTGAAAAAGTGTCATGCCGACGAACCATTAGCCGTTCCGTTGGATGGACTTCATCTTGATGACAAGCTTCATTTTGTTGAGGAACCATTAGAAATAGTGGGCCGTGAAGTTAAACGGTTGAAGCGAAGTCGGATCCCATTAGTCAAAGTTCGATGGAACTCCAAGAGAGGTCCTGAGTTCACATGGGAACGTGAAGACCAATTCAAGAAGAAATACCCACACCTCTTCACCAAGACCGCATCGTCGTCAAGTGCTGCATTGTGAGCCTTGAGGACAAGGCTCGTTTAACGGGGGAAGTCTATAACACCCGGTGTTTTCAAGTCATTGACGTCGTCAATAAATCTACTATTTATTTTTAGTATTGTACGCGGTTGCTTGTGATTTCATGAATTAAGTTTAAATCGCGTAAGTTAAAAATTAGCGTTCAATGTAAACGGGCATCAAACAATTAAATGTTTACATCAAGCAAGGTTTATATAATTATTTTGAGAATAATTATTAACTTTGTTCATTTATTTTTATCGGATACGTAAAGTGTATACGTTTCGCGATAAATTGCGTTTAGGCACTCCCGGAACCACCAAAACTTTTCTACGCTTCAACAAATACCCACATTTATACCCAATACATAAAAATTACTCAACAACATCACATATATCTTATTTTGGCCAAAATTATGGTCATTGATTCAAAGATATAAGAAAAAAATTTCCAACTTGGTAAATGTACATCCTTGACTCATTAATACCTAGCTAAGAATGTTTCCTTGACCAAAACAAGATCCTTAAGACCATGGACTTGTTCCTTGGACTCCTATTGCATCTTTTGACTAGTAAACACTTATATAATACTAGTATACATGCAAGTAACTCATACAAGCAAAAACACTTAGCAAAAATCAAACAAATACTCCCTCTTGGTCCCATAGAGCTCACGGCTCAATACTCTCACCCACACAAACCCATACAAAATTTTATTCACCTATATACCCTTCTAGACACATCCATTATAAAGAACATTCTAAGGTAATTTCCAAGCATTGGCTAAGCATTTTCAAGTAATAATCAAGAAAAGGAAGACTAGGGTTTTATTAAGTAAACAAGGGTTTTCTTAAGTGCAAGCTTGGATTTTAAGGCTAAACAAGGGTTTAGCATTTGTTTGTCACCATCATCATTCATCATAAGGTCTACTTTAAACCTTTATGCTTTCATTTTATGAGTTTTTATGTATATGATGTGCTATGTAGTGAAATCACCATTTAAGGTTTTTAAACATGTAAAATGGAGTTTTTATTTGTTGTCATCATAATGTACACTTTTATATATCTTATGATGTTAATGACATCATGTTAAAATGGTCACACAAGTGATTTACACTCTTGGTTAAGCATGAAAATGATTATGTATTAATTAGGGTTTACAAATTTCATATAATATGTTTCAAGTAAATGGATGGTAAATGACATGTTAATGTTGATTATGGACTTTTAATCATGTTATTAGAACACTAAAATAAAGTCATGTTGGAAGAAATACACTTGTACACTTATGGTTTATATGTAACACATGGACTCTTATTATATGTAACACATATGACACATATGAAATATAAGACTTGTGGTAGTTTACAAAAGTGGAAAAGTATGAAAACAAGGTCAAAAATGGACTTAGGAATGTCATGCAAACATTATGTCCAAAATTGTATAAAAATATACTTATAATATATTTTTATAAGATAATTAGGTTGAAATGAACGTGAAAGATGGGGTTAGTGGTGTGATCGTATCGGTCATTTCACAACGATTCCCGAAAAGGTAAGAAACTTGTTAAAGAAAAACGATAATAACAAAAAAAAAAGTTACGTTAAAACAGAGTTATATGGTTAATTAAACGAGTTTATAAAATAATTTTATAAAATTTATATCAAACAGCAAGTTTGATATTTTTAACAAATAATACATATATTTTTGGGATTCCAAAATGATAAGAATCGTAATTTTTCAATTAATAACGAACGAGTTATGAATTTCGCAAGTTTACGACAATTAATACTTTTATAAAACTATTTTTATAAAAGTTACAAGATCATAGGACAGAAAGAGTTATATTTTGGAAATCCTCATAAAAATTATAGAAACATTCAATTACGAGATCGTGCTCGAAAGAAAATCGCTTAAAAAACGGAGCTATAACGATTAAATACACATTTCCGGTTTTACGACATATAAACCAAACAAATACGATATAAATAAAACTTATGTCTGATGTGAACAGTAAAAGTTACTGTTCACCAGAGGTCAAAATATGGAAAATGTCAAATTATGATAACTCGTTCTTAATACGAAAAGATGGGCATAAAAAATCGCAAAAAACAGATTAGAAAGTGGAAAGTTAATGACGATTTTACAAAAGTATGTTTATAAAACATTATAATTTTTATAAACATGTTTTCCACTTAAACATTTAGATGTGATTTAGCTATATAAGGTACTATGCATGGTAGGAGTACTTTAATGTGATTAGTACTTATACGCCCTTAACTTAATTAGTTGCATTTGATCAAATTCGTCGAGGCACGTTATATTGTGAAAAACTTGGCATTACTCACAACAAGGTGACTTCATAGCCCCACATTTATACATGTTTTGTATTTAACAAATATTTTTGGGGTGCAAAACAATGCAATGCTTATAACAATTGGACACATGTGGTTAAGTTTTCATGTTATGAATTACTGTTCCTAAGTAGCATAACCCATTCTAGCCCACTTATAATGAATTGGACAATTACTGGACGTTACGCGAATGTTATGAATAGATCTATTGGGTTTGACACTTCCGTTCGGGTGATTAGCTTTACTGGACAAAGCGAACGAATACCATGTCGAAATTAGGATGGTTGCGGGTTAGAACATCACCACAGGGCAATGTAGTGACCATTAAATTGTATCCATACACGTCAAGGCTTCAAGTTGTCATAGCATAGGGCAACGTAATTCCATTTATATGATGTTCTCATCTGTTGCAATTATCATACCTCTTGGAAATCTTGTGGTCCTACAATTATATAATTATATCAAACCTAATGAATCACCAACATTTTGTTTGACATTTAAAGCAATGTTTTTCAAGGGGATCAGTAAGCCAACGAGAGGTGCAATGGATACATTGGTGGTTTTATATGGATATCATACATTAAAGATTTGGTCGCATACATTTTGTAAATTGTATGGCTAAGAAATCTATTGTACTTTGAACTAGTTAACAAGTGAAGCTTAGGCTTATGTAAACAAATACTTTGTTAAAAATCACAATGTAATCAGTTTTTCAACATGACTTTTTGGTCTGTTCAATATACATCTTGTGTATGATCTGAGAAGTAACACGCCCCGAACCCTTATTCCGCTACGACCCAATTTTGGGGTGTTACAGATTGGTATCAAGAGCCAAGGTTATAGAGAACCAGGTCAAATGTTTTTGCTGGTCTATAACCGATCAAACAATGAATTCCATACAACGGGGTTGTACAAGACGGACCATACATAAGTGCATAACATTCAAATCATACACTACATGTTAGCATTAGTTGGTTGGACTAGATTCATTCAATATGTGATGTATAATTACTATAAGAGTCTTATATTAAATACTAATAATAGAGCTATTTTGAATTGTTCAGATTCAGCATGCAGATTCTGATTAAGAATCGGGGTATACACAGTACACGGAGGTTTTTCCATTCCATTTGAGGAATCCTATCCAACATAGATCAAACCGGAGAACTGATGATCACAAGTACTTGACTATCCTACATACCAGAGGGGACCCCATACTTAGAGGCCGGCTCATCCGGCCTCCACCTCTCCAGATTACGTGCCTTGCCGAGAGGAGACAGAGCAGGCACCTCCAACTTTTCCGCCAGATTATGTTCCAGGTCCAGAGTATGCTGACGATGAGATTGTTGCTGAGGATCAGCCAGGTGCTGAGGATGCCCCACCCACTGCACAGTCACCTGATTATGTTCCAGATACTGATCCAGAGGCAGATCCGGAGGAGGATGACGATGAGGACCCTGAGGGGGATCCTATCCGACTATCCTGCTGATGGAGGAGATGACATAGGATGAGATGACATCGAGGAGGAATGAGGACGATTATAATGGACATATGATGCAGATGAGAGGTAAGGATGATGAGATGTATGTTGAGGTAGAGTGAAGGAGCGAGAGAGGGAGCAGTCCAGCTCCTGCCTATCCTGTAGTTGTTGCTTTACCAGCTACTCTGTCCCGTTCCTGCAGAGGAGACCTGAGCCGTTGTGAGAACTGATGATCTGCGGGCCTACACACCACCATCACCTAGCATATCGTATGACAGCTAGGATTACTATCCAAACCATTACCTTACCAGCATGGTCGAATCTGAGGTTACCATACTGATTGCTATAACGTTCCCCACAAGCATCACAACTATCTCTATGGTCTTCATCACCACCCAGATTCCTTTCCCACTATCAACCACCCTCACCTTATTGACAGCACCACCAGCATCCCTAGTCCTATTTCGTTTCGTGTGGGCTAGCCGAGCTGCCATGATTCGGATGAAGAGCTTAGGCTGTAGCTACTTCCCATTCGTCTACCAATTACCACGACCCTTCAGTACTCATCACCCCACCAGACCAGATGCACCAACACCCATTCCCACATCACACCTACTTCATTACCACCATTGTTGTTACCCCCTGCGAGTCATAGATAGGATAGACCCGAGGTTAACCTACCACCTCGGAAGAGGTTAGGTATAGCTCTTGGTCCCAGTTATGAGGTAGGAAAGAGCTCCGCCGCTGCTGCTGCTAGACCAGCTGGAGGTGTTAGGGCAGATTACGGCTTTGTATGCCACTAAAGATAAGAGATCAAGACATGACCCAAATAGATATGTTGGATATGGGATCACGGATTCATGGGATGAGATTGTTGAGACCCTACAGGGAGCTCCAGTTAGTACCGACACAGAGTTGGGTGCACACGTGAGAGATTTTGAGTCTATGGTTAGGCGAGACACATATGAGATCTATACGATGTTGGACGACGAGCAGAGCCAGAGACAGTTATTGGCCAGTCGGGTCAATACGCTGTTTAGAGACAGACGTGGACATGCACATACACGTCTTTTGATGGAGGAACGTGATGGCTAGGATGTCAGGAGGCTTGTGGTGAAATCAATGGATTGCGAGTGAATCTTGCGCGTGCCATGAGGTTATTCACTAAGCACCACAGTTTCTTGCAAAGAAGTCAGAGATCACGAGGTTATAGACAGCGAACCGTAGTAGAACGAGAGCGATTTCAGATTGCTAGAGACAGACGCGGGAGGCGTGAGGAGATTGAGAGAGTTGAGAGCTGCTGTTCGATACTCGACAGCAGCAGATTAATTTAGACATTGACTGTTAGCAGACACTACAGAGAGAATGATTCCACTTCATGACGTGTCCACCACATTGCAGGAAAGGTGACAGCTTTACAGGGACAGGTGATGACATTACAGGGGCAGGTTACTGCATTACAGGGACAGCAGGGACCCGCTAGGGGTCCTGCACAGCCAGAGCTGCCAGAGGAGGCTGGTAGCAGTTACTTAGATTAAATTTGATATGGCTATCATTTGTAATTAGCCTACTAAGAATAAGGGTGGAATCCCGGTGCTAGTAAGGCTTAGGGATATTATATTTTATTTTTTTGTAACCTAAACATTATGATCACATTTTAGTATCAGAACAATCATTATATTACAGTTTATATAATGGAAATGGTGGTATTATTGACATAGTTAAGACTCTGAATATTGTGAAGAAATGAATGTCGATTTGGATTTATACCAATGTTAATTACAATTCAGTTGGTACAATTCACTGAGAGATGCGATCTCACTTTTTTATCATGGATGTTCATGTCATGGTTATATGATTTTATGAAATTCAAACGAAAATTGTATTTTCTTGTGATTGAAGAAAATGGCCCCAAAACGAGCCACAAGGTCAACACCGGTCACAACAACACCAGCCCCAACAGCAACCACAACCACTACGGTCACTAATGCTCAACTCCAAGCTATGATAGACCAAGGTGTCAGTGCCGTTTTGGCCGCACGTGACGCAACCAGGAATGGCATTGACAGCCATACTTCGGGAACGGGTGTCAGGGGATCTGAACGCGTTGCTCGAGAGTGCACTTACCAGGATTTCATGAAGTGCAAACCTCTGTATTTCAAGGGCACCGAAGGAGTGGTTGAGTTAACCCAATGGTTTGAAAGAATGGAGACTGTTTTCCGCATAAGCAACTGCTCAGTGGAAAACCAGGTCAAATTTTCTACTTGTACTCTTTTAGCAAGTGCTCTAACATGGTGGAATTCCCATGTTATGACTGTTACCATTATTGTTGCATATTCAATGACTTGGGTCGAACTAAGGAAAAGATGAATGACAAATATTGTCAATGAAAAGAAATGAAAAGCTGAGGCTGAATTGTTGAACTTGAGAAGTAATAGAATCTAGATGTGGTCAAGTTACAACCAACGAATTTCAGAACTAGCACTTCTGTGTGTATAGAATGTTCCCTGAGGATCAAACAAAATTGAAAGGTATGACGGATATTGCGCGACATGATCATTGGTAAACATCGGTAGCTTCAAAGCGCAAAGACCATGCAAAGGACTATTGAAATGGCCACTGAACTGATGGAACAAGGAGATTTGTCATACCATGGCATAAAAACAAGCTGAAAAACAAGAGGAAGTATTGAAAACACTTCCCGCAACAATCAGAATCAACAACAACAACAAAATAAGAGGCAAAACACCGGCAGGGCATACACTGCTGGATCTAGTGATAAGAAACCATATGGGGGATCTAGACCCCTATGCCCAAAAGGTAATTACCACCATGAAGGTCTGTTTGCTCCAAAGTGCTATAAATGCAACAAATATGGTCACCTCGCCCGTGACTGTAGGGGTATGGGAAATGCCAACAACTTTAACAACCAGAAGGGCACCGGATCGGGTCAGAAACCTACTTGTTTTGAGTGCGGAGTTCAGGGGCAACTTTAAGAAGGAATGTCTAAGGATGAAGAACAACAAAGGCAATCGTGGTAATCAAGCTGGGAATGGAAGCTCCAGCAAAGTGTCTGTCGTTGACAATGCGGGGGCAAATCCAGACAACATCGTTGCGGGTACGTTTCTTTCTAAACAACCCTATGCTTATATCTTGTTGATACCGGGTACCGATCGAAGTTTTATGTCTACTGCATTTAGCTCCCAAATGAACATCACGCATCAACCCAAGATCATTATTATGATCGAACTACTGACGAGGCATAATTGGGTTAAACACTATACTTAAGGGTTTGCACATTAAACTTCCTAACCACATCAATGTAAATTTAATGCTATCAAACTTGGAAAGTATTGATGCTATAATCGTTATGGATTGGTGGCGAAATACAAGCGGTATATTGTGTGTGCCGAGAAGATTGTTCGTCATCCCTGAAAAATAAAACCTTAATCATAACACGAAGATGGAAGTACTCAGGGAAATGTTGACACGATTAAACATCATTTCTTGCACTAAAACGCAGAAGTACATGGAAAAGGTTTCCTATCTTTCTGGCACATGTTACTACAAAAGAGGTTGAAGACAAGTCGGAGAAGAAGCGACTTGAGGACGTACCAATAGTTCAAGACTTTCCTGAAGTATTTCCTGAAGACTTGCCGGGTCTTCCTCCGACTCGACAAGTGGAGTTTCAAATTGATTTGGAACCTGGTTTGCACCGTAGCTCGGGCACCTTAACGATTGGCGCCTTCCAAAATGAAGAATTATCTGAGCAACTGTAAAGAAGCTAACCGACAAAGGCTTATAAAGACCCAGTTCTCACCCTGGTGAGCTCCGTTCTTGTTTGTTCAAGAAGAAAGATGGAACATACCGGCTGTGGCATTGATTAACCAAATTGAAATCAACAACGTGAAGAACCGTTATCCGCTCCCAAGAATTGATGATTTATTTGATCAGCTCCAAGGATCGAGTGTTTTACCTCGAAAATCGACTAAGGGGTCAGGTTATATCACCAAATGAGGGTTCGAGAAGAAGACATTCCGAAGACTGCCATCAGAATCGTTATGGCATTATAATTTCAGTTATGCATTTTGTTTTGACAACGCCCCTTGCCGTATTCCATGACCTTATGAATCGGGTATGCAAACCATATCTAGATAAATTCGTGATTGTCTTTATTGACGATATTCTGATATATTCGAAGAACAAGAAAGAACATAAAGAATACCTTAAGCAATCTAGAAGTGCTTAAATAAGGAAGAGTTGTATGCCAAGTTTTCCAAATGTGAATTTTGGATTTCCAAGGTACAGTTCCTCGGTCACGTGATCGATAGTGAAGGAATTCATGTGGATCCAGCCAAGATTGAATCCATTAAAGATTGGACATCTCCTAAGTCACCAACGGAGATTCGTCAATTTTTAGGTCTTGCTAGGTATTACCGAAGATTCATTGAAGGGTTTTCGAAGATCGCCAAACCAATGACTAAGCTTACTCAAAAGAAGGTCCAAGTTTTATGAGTGGGCGATAAAACAAGAAAGCAGCTTTTCAACTGTTGAAGCAAAAGTTATGCAGTGCACCAATCCTTGCATTACCTGAAGGAAGCGAAGATTTCATCGCATATTGTGACGCTTCAAAGAAAGGTTTGGGCGCTGTGTTGATGCAAAGAGAAAGGTGATTTTCTTATGCATCACGCTAGAATAAAAATTCATGTAGAAGAACAATAACAAACTCATGATTTGGAACTTGGTGCAGTGGTGTTCGCTCTCAAGATCTGGAGACATTATTTATATGGAACTAAGTGTACTGTGTTCACCGATCACAAGAGTTTGCAACACATTTTAGATCAAAAAGATTTCAACATGAGGCAACGCCGATGGTTAGAGTTGCTATTGATTACGATTACGAATTCATTATTCACCCAGGGAAAGCAAATGTCGTTGCTGAGCTTGACAGAGAAAGAACGAAAACCACCGTCATAGTTTCTAGCCTTAGTCATGACTATTAGCTTGGATCTTCCCAAACAGATCTTAAATGCACAGACTGAAGCGCGAAAACCAGATAACATTAAGAGTGAAGACGTCGGGGGAATGTTGATTGAAAATGCTAAATTTCCTAGAGAACAAAAGTTGGAACCACGTGCGGATGGAACCCTGTGCCTCAATGGCAGAAGTTGGCTACCTTGTTATGGGGATTTACAGACTATAATCATGCACGAATCCCACAAAATCAAAATAATTTATTCAATCCTGGGTTCCGAAAAAATGTTACCAAGACATGAAGAAGCTATATTTGGTGGCCCAACCATGAAAAGCTGACATAAGCCTCTTATGTTAGCAAGTGTTTGACCTGTGCTAAGGTCAAGGCTGAACATCAAAGGCCATCAGGATTGTTGGTACAACCCAAGATACCTGAATGGAAGTGGGACAACATCACTATGGATTTTGTCACAAAGCTTCCCTAAGAACGTCTTTAAGGCAATGACACAATTTGGGTATCGTTGACCGATCCACTAAGTCTACAATTTTTTCACCAAATTTAAGAGTAGACTTATCCCTTTTGGATAAACTTGCAAAGATTGACTAAAGGAGGTGGTCACGAGGGCATTGGAATACCCGTCTTGAACCATTTGCGATCGGACCCCAAGATTCCATCAAAATTTCCGGAGGTCTCTTCAAACCTTTGGGTACAAATTTGGATATGAGTACTGCGTACCATCCACAAACAGACGGGCAAAGCGAGAGGAACATTCAAACTCTCGAGGATATGCTGCGTGCTTGTGCGATCGACTTTGGAAAGGGTTGGGTTAACCATTTACCATTAGTCGAGTTCTCATATAACAATAGTCTATCCCTCTAGCATCCGGCCGCACCATTCGAAGCACTTTATGGTCGAAAGTGTCGTTCACCTGTTTGTTGGACTGAAGTTGGAGAAGCTCAAATACTCAGTCCAGAACTAATTCAAGAGACCACTGAGAAAATCATCCAGATCAAGCAAAGGATGCAAGCCGCTCGTGATCGACAGAAGAGTTACGCTGACTTGAAACATAAACCAATGGAATTCCAAGTCGGGGATAAAGTTATGCTTAAAGTTTCGCCTTGGAAAGGGGTCGTACATTTTGGCAAACGGGGGAAGTTAAACCCTAGGTATGTTAGACCTTTCAAGGTGTTAGAAAAGGTTGGAGAGGTTGCTTACAAGCTCGAACTTCCTGAAGAGTTGAGTAGAGTTCATAATACATTTCATGTGTCTAACCTGAAAAAGTGTCATGCCGACGAACCATTAGCCGTTCCGTTGGATGGACTTCATCTTGATGACAAGCTTCATTTTGTTGAGGAACCATTAGAAATAGTGGGTCGTGAAGTTAAACGGTTGAAGAGAAGCCGAATCCCATTAGTCAAAGTTCGATGGAACTCCAAGAGAGGTCCTGAGTTCACGTGGGAACGTGAAGACCAATTCAAGAAGAAATATCCACACCTCTTCACCAAGACCGCACCGTCGTCAAGTGCTGCATCGTGAGCTTTTGAGGCAAGGCTCGTTTAACGGGGGAAGTCTATAACACCTGGTGTTTTTTTAAGTCATTGACGTCCGTTAATAAAAAATCTACTATATCTTGCATTTATACCTAGCCATGCCTTGTCTCTTTGACCCAAAGACCAAAGACTTTGACCAAGGACTAAGACTAACTTCCCTAAGACCCTCAACATGTCTCCTTGACTAAGTCTTGCACCATATATGCATGTATCTAGTGATGAGAAAAACATACAAGTAAAACACTTTACAAAAATCAAACAAATACTCCCTTTTGCTCACATATAAGCTACGGCACAAGCACCCCTTTATAACAAACCCATACTAAATTTTATACAACCTATACACTTCTATACACATCCATCCTAAGATGTTCTAAGGTGTTTCCAACCATTGAATCACCATTTACAAGTATTAATCAAGAAAAGGAAGCTAGGGTTTTTATTAAGAAAACAAGGGTTTTCTTAAGTGCAAGCTTGGATTCTAGGGCTAAACAAGGGTTTAGCATTTGTTTATCATCATCTTCACACATCCTAAGGTCTACTTGAACTCTTTATGTTCTTACAATTTTCATTAATATGCATATGTTAATTCTTTATAGCTTAAATCACCATTTAGGATTTTTAACATGTAAAAAGGAATTTTTATTTGTTGTCATCATAATGTACACTTTTATATATCTTATGATGTTAATGACATCATGTTAAAATGGTCACACAAGTGATTTACACTCTTGGTTAAGTATGAAAATGATTATGTATTAATTAGGGTTTACAAATTTCATATAATATGTTTCAAGTAAATGGATGGTAAATGACATGTTAATGTTGATTATGGACTTTTAATCATGTTATTAGAACACTAAAATAAAGTCATGTTGGAAGAAATACACTTGTACACTTATGGTTTATATGTAAAAGTGACTAAGTATAAACTTGTGATAAAAAGGTTATTTATGAAAGTTAAGGGTTAAAAGTATAATATGGACTTGGTAAATTTGGACATATGAGGACAATTATGGAACCATGGACTCTTATTATATGTAACACATATGACATATATGAAATATAAGACTTGTGGTAGTTTACAAAAGTGGAAAAGTATGAAAACAAGGTCAAAAATGGACTTAGGAATGTCATGCAAACATTCTGTCCAAAATTGTATAAAAATATACTTATAATATATTTTTATAAGATAATACATTTCACGACGATTCCGAAAAGGTAAGAAACTTGTTAAACGGATTAATAACGAAAAAGTTACGTTAAAAACGAGTTATACGTTAATTAAACGGAGTTTATAAAATTTATATCAAACAGCAAGTTTGATATTTTTAACAAATAATACATATTTTTGGGATTCCAAAATGATAAGAATCGTAATTTTTCAATTAATAACGAACGAGTTATGAATTTCGCAAGTTTACGACAATTAATACTTTTATAAAACTATTTTTATAAAAGTTACTGTTCATGACAGAAAGTTATATTTTTGTAAACCTCAATAATTTATAGAACTTTCAA
This sequence comes from Tanacetum coccineum, assembly GCA_026074375.1. Taxonomy (NCBI): domain Eukaryota; kingdom Viridiplantae; phylum Streptophyta; class Magnoliopsida; order Asterales; family Asteraceae; genus Tanacetum; species Tanacetum coccineum. The sequence goes on along the minus strand of BQNB010013442.1, from coordinate 25,205 downwards.
TTACGAGATCGTGCTCGAAATAATCGCTAAAAACGGAGCTATAACGAATAAAATACTCGCGAGCTTCTTTTAAAGCTGTGAACTATTTTGTTTGAGCTATTTATGTGAACTGTTGGGAATGTGTAGGGACTGAAATGATTTTAGTTGTATATTTCAATGATATGCTAAGCAAACTTTTTTATCTTTATCACAGTAATGTTTCGAATTGTCTTTGAAATGTTTTGAGTTGGTGTCTAACACCTATGACATCTCACCAACCTTAGTGATTGACAGTTAATTAGTCATCGTTTTCAGGTACTTATCAAGTAAATAAGTCATACGAGGGCAATGGAGAGTTGCTAGTGGAGAAAGCCATAAGATGCAAGTTGAAGATCTAGATTTTCTATGCTGTTTTATTATTTGAACAATATGTTTATTTGAATTATGTATACTTATTGTTTTGATATTGTAAACTTTACGGGATGGTAACCCTGTCACCCTTAATTGTAGTTGGATTGTTGATGTTTTCATGACACGTTGTGTCTTTGCATTTATTACCCTATTTAGTATTTCTCTATAAAGATACCATGTGCTATGTTAATATCCTATGTCGCGCCTTGCGTTTCCGCCTTGGCGGGGTGTGACATAATATGTCTTATGAACATACGTAATGCAGTGGCCAAGTGCACAATGTCCTCGCCTTTGAGGTTGAAGAGTCTGTTCTGAACAATGAGAAGTAGCATGTCTTTAATGTCATTTAGATGACGTCATGGAAAGTCTCCTTCCATGAACTTGTACAATTGCTGATCAGATCTTTGAACTCCAATCTCCTCAAGATGACCATAACCAAACCATACGTTAACTTTGACATTTGTCACTGCAAGAATTCTTTTGGTGGATTACACATCATGTTTGGACACACTCTAGGAAGCATATCCGTAGAATCTTTGTCTTTTGGGTCCCGAGTGTGAAGTACCTAAAAGTGCATGCTTGTCATATGCTACTTTTATAGGACTCTACAAGTTGGGCACCATATCTTCAATTCCAGGTAAGTCGTACTTAGCAGCCTTTATCTTGGTCAAAAAAGTCATATATGATCTGTCGGTGCTTCCTCCTTGCAAGTATGCCAAGTCATTGTTGAAGAAGTAATCAACCGGGACGATTTGACGATTTCCTGATTTAACCAGAGGTAGTGGTTTGCTTAAGTCGAATGGATATCTATCACCTTCAGGGTTATTCAAATCTAGTTTATCATTCAGTGCTTTATAACATTCTTCCATATTATATTCGAGCTCGATATAACTCCTGCAAGTGCCTTTGAGAAGCTTGTAAGCCAGACCTACCAGAATGTCTTGTGTGAGTTCACTAATCTGCAAGTGGTTCATGACAAATGCGATGAAGTCTATCGAAGTGCTCATTCAATCATCAAATGTTTTGGAAGATGTTTCTGCTTTGGCAAGGTCACTAAGCCATTTCTGAGTTGGCTTATTATCAACTATTTTACCTTCATTCCACTCAGGATCTAGAGTAGGAGGCCTTTCTAGTTTCTTGAACCAATCCTTTGGGTCAGCCTTAACAATAAGTGGTTCATCAGTGTTACCCATGTCTTCTCCAAGATCCTGTTGCACTTAAGTATCTCCAGTTTCAAACACTGTCTCCTCTGCTTGAGCAGACTTGCCAGTAGATTTATGCTGAGATTTGGTTGTGCTTTTGGAGGTTCTAGTTGACTTGGCCTTCTTTGATGGTTTAGTTTCTTTGCTTGTCTTCCTTCTCTTCAACCCTTGGTCTGGTCTAGCAGGAGGGCCTTCATCCCTGTCAGTATCGTTTGGCTTTCTCTTTTTTAACTTGTCAGCAACACCTTTATCCATGGCATCTTCATCCTCAAGAATTAACTCTATGAGAGCATGATATAGAGCTTTATGCTTGAAATTTTGTTCAAATGACTTGGTTTTAGTCATGGTCTTAAACAAGGTTCGTTTCTGATCAAATTCCCGAAGTGGATCCACGTCAGATGATATGATTGTATATTTAGGCTCTTGATGTTTCCCTGCTTGTTCCATCTTGATCTTGCGAATATCAGCAGTACTTTTCTGAGGTTTCGGTTGTTGTTGGAGCACATCTGTGACATCTGCTAGAATGGAGTGTTCCTTAACGAGTTCTGCAATATGTCTCTGGAGCGCCTTATGAAGAGCATCATCCATACTTGTTCCAAGGTACTCTTTAACAACGATTAAAACTTCGGACTTGACAGCTGCATAGATAACTGAACTGTGATCAAAATTTCTAAGTGTCTTGACTTCATTCTTCACATCAGAAAGTCTTTGATGGGTAGCAGTGAGGGTTGAGGAATCATCAGCAGTGGTTGAGGTTGTTTCTTCTGCCATTATTGGTGTGGGTATCGGTGTTGAATGTTGTTGAAGAGAGATGAATGGTGGAATAAGTGGAGGAATGGTTGTTACTGGAGTAGATGAAGTTTTAGGGATAACTGTAACAGGTGTCGTGAGAAGAGGTGAGGTCTGAATACTTAGATCTTCATGTTGGACTTTGATATCCATCATTGAGATAATTTTCGTTTCACCCGAGGGAATGTTATCAAAGTTAAGGAATTTAGCGGCATCGCCAGATGAGATAGAAGAAATTTGTAGTGGAACTTCAGTCTTTTGTGTAACAAGGGCAACCGTAACTGTTGCCTCAGCATCATCCTTGTCTTAATCACCTGCAACTTCTTGACTAACATTCTCGTGCTCAGCATCTACTTGACCAGCATTAGTTATCTCTTTATCATCTTTCCCTTTACTTTCACTCTGAGTCTTTCAACTCCACATTAACATCACTATACATCTCTTTATTGATTCGCTCAAACTCTTCATCATCTACATTTTCATCATTAGTAGGTACATAGTCATCAGGAGTATGTACAAACTCATCTTCTTGTGTTTCTTCTTCATCATCACTTGTCCACATTTTGTTCATCATCAC